>JASANG010003562.1:0-56038 GCA_030248215.1 Enoplolaimus lenunculus | reverse complement strand
GGGCAATTATTTACTCCAGGGTAAACTTTTCTTGTAAGCAAAATTATAGTTTCGTTCTTCTAAAGTTCATCTTGAGGACGTTTGAGCATTATAATGTGAAAAAATAACTGCAAACTGTGCAGATTTTATAAATTTTAAATTCTAACGTGAAACGTTTAGGTTTGATTGGTTATCGAAACTGATGGACCGTCGGATTTTCGGTTAGCTGCTGCGCCACCCGGTTTGATTCCAGTAGAATAAAATCATATTCCTGCAGCATGATTCGTTACTGAGTACAGGACCCAGCAACATACATACAAATTCTTAATTTATTTAGAAAAGATTACTGTTCATATCTCTATAATAATAAAGCTGGAACGCTCAACATACGTATTTTGGACAACTTTCCAGCGTTTACTTTGTTTACAATAAGTTAAGAAATGTACACACGTGATTGTTCTATGAAAAGAAAATTTGCAAACAAATTTTGTGCTTTCGTTAACTTTTGCGCATTGCGCAAAGCTGGCAGACTAGTATAAGTTAAAAAATATTTTCTAAAGTTAAAGCAATTTGTTTTTAAAATAACTGACAAACGATTATTTAGGATGGTTCAATACTTGTCGTGCGACGCCATACGTTGTCGTCGGTCACCGTCCACCGCCGTACATCACCGACAGTCATCGAGCGGTATTGTACGCGAGCCACGCGACAACGGACGGCGCCGGACGACAATATTGGTGAATACAGTGATTTTCAAACTTTAATTCCGGATTTTTTGTGAAAAAAATTGTTTTGTAATAAAAACGCCTCTACGATGTGCGTTTCCTAATTTATATATTTCTGAAATGCTTAGAAATAGTGCTTGATGCGTAAGTATAGCTGGCCTAAGATATCTTTGCCGGGCACGTTGCCAAACAATGGCCTTGAAGAACAGTCAGCCCCTCTTCATTGAAAATTTTTGAACTTTTCAAAGTTGAAACTTTTACACTCAGAAGTTTCCAAACTCACTTCTCAAAAGTTCGCCGGATCAAATAAAACTTAAAACAAATGGAAAATAAAACACAACACTTTCTTCGCCGAGCAAATTATCCGATTAACTCTACACCTTAACGTCTCAGAAAGATTATATTCAATAAAATATAGAATAAAACGCGCATTTTAGTTTAAACTGCTTCGTGAATTCACGTTTGAAAGCTTACGGCAAAACGATAGCCATTTGCGTTATGCAAATACAATAACACAAAACAACTAAGAAGAAACGGATCTCGTCTAAGGGGCCCCAGAAGGCGTTTTACGCTTCAAACTAACGTTCAAACTTTGATCTTTTAACATCAACATTGCAGCTCATGAAATATACCTACCGGGCAGTGATTATCCAAGTATAATAAAGAAAGTATGTATTGTTCATTATAAACTTTTCACGGTGGCAAGTAGACGTTATAAGCATTTACTGTGAAGTGAATATGTTATCTCGAAGTAGTGCAACCTGGTATTTAGGCAATTTTTTCGTTTAAGCTGTTTTACTATTCTGAGCGAACAGCAGTTCATTCTAGGCGAAATATCTAAGTTTGATAGGTGAACAAAGATTAATGTAAAATTTGAAAGAACATTCAAACCTCACCACCAACTATAAGCAAAAGTAGTCTAAAATCTAATCTTACTCTAATGCTCGTGCGAAACAAATGGGACGATCCTAAGAGTAACATAAGCCGATTTGAGCTTGAGAACCCTTTCAGGTTCAAGCGTTAAGCTCGTTGTAGCTGAGCGGTGATCGACAACGCCTCCCACTCCAGTCCACAGTGTGTGAATTCTAGAGCTTGAAATCAGTTTTCAGCTAAGAAATAGAAAACATCCTATTGGAGGAAGCGTTAAGTATTGAAAAACCAAGCGAATGAATTGGATAAATTGCGCAGAAATTCCTGTATTTAACCCTACAGTACATTGGAGTTTGAGAACCTAAAAAGCTGCTGGTCTCAAAACCATCAAACACCTCAATTGTTCTATGGTTTTCAGCTCAAACTAACCAAACACTATGAAGTCTTATAGGTTTACATCTTGCCGTTTGCAACGAGCAATTTTTGCCTTCAGGCAAAATATAATATAAAACGCCCGAAATTTGTGAATATCTTGAAGTATGTTCAGAACCCGTATAGATATATATGTATACTAGACAAAACTATGCCTTCAAGGCAATTATGTGAACGTATGTGAATACGGCGAAATAAATGCTTTTTGCCCTGAAGGAGTAAAAATATAACAACATATCTCTCGCTACACGGCGCGGCCGGGTATAGAATTTATAAGATAAATTTTCAAAATATAGATGCTTCAGGGCTAAATATGAACGTATTAAAGAGTCGGGTCCTTGTATATATACAAATATACGGGCATATACGTTTTGGGTTTACCAATTGTAAAGGTTTATAATATATAATTTAGCAGTGTTTGCCCGCAGGGCGAAGTAGTCCCAGCTTGAAATGCCCGTAGATTTTGTGGAATTTTGCGATTTAAGCAAGCTGGCCCGCGTGTAAACATCACGGGCGGAACTTTTTACTGCGGTACGGCAATCGAATAAGCTTAGATTCTGACTATTGTTGATTGTGTTTAGGCTTAAGCTTAGGCTTAGGAATATGCTTATACTACTCTACCGACTCCGTTCTATACATTGGCCGGCAAGCCAATGCATATATTAATGAGGCCCACAACAGTGTATAGCAAATTCCAAGACCTACTGTAGTGACTCGAATAAGAGGGGGAACAGATATTTCTTTGGCCTCTCCAGACGGTACCCCACGTTATTCGGTTACGGACTATTATTTAATTTTAACCCGCCCTGCGCCGCCCTCCGTTTACTTATATATACAGCATTGCAACTATCCGTTGCATAAAACGAATAGCTCGAGCGATAAAGCAAGATTCAAAACTTAAGTACGCTTTAAAGTTTCGAACTCAACTTTATTTGGTCCTGGAGTCATTATAATGCGCTACAATTAGGGATAATTGACATTTACGGACTCTAATTAGGATTTAGGAATTTTATCCGCTTTACGGAATCGTATTATGGATACGGACTCCTATTGACTGGAACTTAAAATGGGATCCCCCTCTTATTCGGGTCACTATAGTATACGACGCTTCACCGTTAGAATAAACACATATATATTGATAAGCCTAAGCAAAAAATCGTCTAAACCTCCAGCTTACGCGTAGAATGGTCCGGTCATAACATTAGCTGAAAATTCGGCAATAAAAATTTCGAAATTTTAAATCAACGAATAGCATACGGTGCAAACACAATACGCCGTAACCTGTACAAAAATTGTCCACGGTAAACGTTAGCGCCCGTTTACGTTAATATAAAAGTACCGGAAGTTTCGTTTTGCTCAAAATTAATAAATCACGTACGTATTATATATCGGAATTGTTCATCACATATACGCTGCGCAATAAAAATTACGAGATACATCCAATAAAAAACCAGGTGAACGGAATGCTCCATCCATGTAGACTGAAAAACATTTTTGAAACTTTTATACTTCAACATACGTTTCATGTTACGTCATTTTGATCACTCACTCCGTTTTTGTTATTTTCATTATCCGTTTATATCCTGACTGTAAACATCTTTCAAATAGAATCACTACACTTTGCTTAACATTACTTCGCTCATAGATCAAACAATATAGCATAAATTTATTTAAATAGAAACGAAATAGAACATAGCTATACCGACATGTAAACAGATTCAAACTGTATTCGGTCAAATATGGTATAGTTTCATACAATAAATTAATCAACTTCAGTTGTAAAACGCTGACCAAGAGTGTGGAAATAGTGCATAAAACTGCAATCTACTACTTTGTGCAAACGTGCTTTAAACAACAAAGCAGCCTAAGAGTGTAGTCAGGGGGTTTCATGGGATCACAACCCACTTTGTCACTTTAGTCCACAAGATTTTTCGAAACTTTTCAGTTGGTACAACAAGATCCCCATTTGAAATTATAACCGCAACCATCGGTTCGAAACTCGGCTACGCTTTCTACTCTTAATGTCTTCAACATTAACGACACACACAGGATAAATCCCAGCATATAATAAAATAATCAAAAATCAAACACGATGGGAAAGATTGCCACCAGTCACCCGAGGAAATAATATAACAAGGGGCACAATATTTAATTATGGAGATGACATTGGAAAAAAACAAACATACCAACAAACACATTTCGAGTCATAAAATACACTCGGCCCAGTCTCTGCATACCTGAAGAATAATACATTACGTACTACAGCAGTACTCATCATATATTCCACTATCACCCGTCTGATATCTTGATTAAATTCTCTTCCCCACTAGAGCTTATCCGGAGGTGTAAAATACCGCCACTGAAATGTCTATAAAAGTTACCGGAGTCGACGAAGGTCGTGGCAGACTTCCAGTTGTAGTACGTATTCATTTTTATAGCAAAACTCTAATGATGTTACATCTCAAAACACACAGCAACCCCCGCGATGATCGGTTTTCGACGATACATTTCAGCTTTTTTGAATATAAACTACTTCCACACCAATACTAATACATGCACAATTAAACAATAATTACGAATAAAAGGAAGGCAAAATTTTGGAGCAATAAATAATCGCCGCATAACTACAATGCATATTTTACGTTTTTAAATTAAAGAATAAATCATTTGCCCGTTTGCAAGTATAAGTTACGCTTATAAACTTCAACTTATATGCTTTTAAGCCCCCGTTCACGCTTAGGCTTACGCTTAGCAAAAGGTTTAGCCTTAACCAATCCTTAATTGTAAATGTACATACGGTGTGCAAGAAACCAGTTATTCTTTTAAAGTATGCACTCTGTTAATAAATATTGTTTTATAAAATCGTCACTGAAACCTGTGTGCGCAAAAGAAATCCATAAATTAAAGTTTAACCACGGCCAATTTAATGATGCTTATATTTGTTCTCTGACGCAAAACTCAAAAATCAAAATAAACTGAAGCTAAATTCAGCAAATTCCAATCCTTTCCTGTATTTCATATATTACAGAGCCATATTCTCAGATGTGTATAGCCGCCAGTTAGTAATATGTTTTCAAACAAGTGAACTGCGTCGATCTGTTGCTATGAATATCGACGTATCAGTATATATAGCTTAATTCAAATACTGAAAACGTGCTAAATTCGTAACCTCATCGTTCGCTGGTTCTCAAGTTACAACGCTTATCGCCAGCTACTGACAGGTGCTACACACACATTTGACAATACGAGTAAAGGTTTAAACTTACAATTATGAATAATCAAATTTTCTAGCTACCCGGTTTGTTTCCAACGACACGTATCACTTGCGTAAACTTGACTCAAACTGAAGCTACGATAAATAAATTTACAAAAACCATCTTGAATATTGCAAAAACAACGATAAGCATTGCCAAAAAAGTGAGCCCAAAGTATAGTGAATAAACATAAACAAAAAGTAAATTATATTATATCATAAATAAATATACGGAACTGCCGCGTTAACATATATAAGTTGTAGGTCAACCAGCAATTGCGACCAGTTACTAGATTGATCTTGACCGAATTTCTATTATGAGCAAATAGCAGTTCAGCCTCTCGGCCAAATAGCAATTGAACGATTTCTTTCCAAATATAACATACAAGTACTAGTTGTACCAACACCAATTTTGCTGTCATTACTTCGTCTGATAGTCTAATCACAGCTAACTGTACCTTCAGCCGCGACGTCCAAACCGTCACTCAACGTAATGTAAACGCTCTCCATCATCCAACTTATTTCAAAACGCACTATATTTTCATTAATAAAATGCAATCAATTAAAATACAGTTCGCCAAAAAATAACTTACTATTTACGTATATATTAAACAATACGCATATATAATATAATATATATTCATCCACAGAGTCAAAATATGCTCTACGCTCAAAACCCAAACCACGGCTACGGCTCCGATTCTGATATATACCTTATCAGTAAGTACTTACCCGCGAGCGCAAAAACATACTCAATTACTTTCTCTTCATCTTCGACTTTGACAAAAAGTTTGCCTCACTCCGTGACACAATGAAATGCACAAATAAAAAATACACCCACGCTTGGCAGTGCATAACCGCCCAAAAATGATTATAATTTCATATTGCGCCAAGTTGTTGAGCTGTTGTCAACTACAGGCTTGCAAAGATAATAAGGGAAAACCTAAAAAGGGAATTAAACATCACTAAACAAACCCTACGCTAATTACCGTACGCATTAATAAAGGCACTTTTCAAAACACAACAAAACAGCAACAAAAAACATGGCCAAAAGCTACTACGATTTATATACTCGCTGACAACCTATCCATACGATCAAAGCAATTACAATTCGCACCAAAACGACCTTAAAAATTTAAAATCAGTTTTATCAAATAAAAAATACGCACGTCAACAAAATGGTTACATGACGTCATAAGAAGCCTAAATAGCAAATATGCACCAAATTTTCAAAATCGGACTATATTTACGCAAAAAAACTGCCATGATTCGATCATCTACTATATATGCTTTTTAAAACCACTCTGAATTAACTGCATCAATAAGATATGGGGCACAGTTTAGCATACACAGTGGTAATGAACAAAGCCCAAACTACCACACCGTATTTTAAGCACAATGAACAAATAATAATGTGCCAAAAACACTATATAACTAACACAAGTGTGCACAAAATATACAAAAAAGTAAACAAACAAACAAACAAACAAACAAACAAACAAACAAACCAACCAAACAATTATTAACATCTTAACTAAGTGATAGAATAAATATCGAAACTCAAATACGAATATAAACCACGACGCCTAGTTAACCGCAGGGAGGAAGGGCATGTGCCCAACGAGCCAAACTAAACCGCGTTGTGCCCAGTACTCCTCGTCTACCCACAACAGCGAGGTCTTACAAGATGCCCAAACGGTACGCACTATAAAACGGCCGTTCTTGTACACTTTCTCCCCCTGAAATCTAAGCCTAAGCTTTCTGAGGGGAAATGCACACGAACAAATCTAGTTTTAAAACTTTTTATCTGGTGATCCGCTAATATCCGAATTCTCATATCTGTAAGCTATGCTATTTTGCTTCACAACCCACATCCCGAAATCTCTTCTATGAAAGGACACAAACCTATGATCTCATTAACGTACGATATTATGTAAGCAGGGCGCAACCGGAATTACAATTTACCGTAACCGGAACCGGAATTCGAAAAAATTGCCGGAAACGGAACCAGAAAATGAAAAATACATGCCACCGAAAAATTCATTTTATTTTCTTTTTTTTGCAATATTATTGATGAAATAAACCTAGTTGGAGATAGGTATTCACTTTATCTGATGTATTTTAGATTTCGACAAACCACGGAAGCGATATCTACCTTCGATGGTTTATTTTCGGCGATTGTCAAAGTTTATATACTATACGAATGAAATCTACTTAATTTTTACCGTCATTTTTTTGTAAAATATCTTAATTTCCACTGACCGACCGAATTTTAATACCAAAATTATTAATTCCGGTAACAATTTACCGGAACCGGAAGGTGAAATAATGCAGGAATCAACACCGGAATTCCGGTTGCACCCTGTATGTAAGATACATATTCTGCGGCACGGAAGATCGATTTTGTGCATAAAACGGCCCAATTTCCGGACGCTTTTTTAAACTGGACTCTATCCATGCTTCATCATACATAAAGACTAGCTTACTTATACGGCACATAAACATACAAAAAGAAACATATGCCAATACGTACGTACTGCATTGACAATTTGTAATTACAAAATAAGGCCCATTAATATTGCAGAACACAAAATTGTGAACTCAAGCCAAAATTAACAATATTCCTATAGCCAGTAAAAATCAACCAAAACAAAACTACATAGAAACATATATGCTTTACACTTTCCAATATTTTATTCAACTCTTGCACACTCGCCCTGTTTTTAAGGTTAAGGCACAGGAAACCCTTTTTCTAAACCTAAGTATAAATGAGTCGCGAACGTGTAGAAGACAGCTTTCTTTTACCTAAAGTACTTCGTGACAATGTCAATCTAAAATTCATTCGAATATTAATAAGGTGTATCTGTTGCAAACACAAATACGTATTATTATCATCAGGGTGGGGTACCAGAAAAAAACCAACGGAAAAACGGTTTTTTCCAGCGTTTTCCCCGTTTTTCCTTTTCTACAATGTGAAGCCATACGAAACATAATTGCGGAAACACCCGCCAGCGAGGAGCAAAACGCCATTTTAGCGGAAAACCTTAATACAAAATCTTGGTTTGGATCTCAGTTGAGGCCTAGGCCGGAGTCCCCATTGGATCCGCCAGGGAGAGAAATTGAGGATGCATCCCTGTCCTGGTATTCTGGAAAGACCAGAATAACGCATCTTTACATGCTTTAAGAATACACAGCTAGATCCTCATTTCCTCCCGAAGAGGTCCTAGCTAAACACCTGGTGTATTTGTGAACGAAACAGCACTTTACAAAACTACGGTGGCTTCTCAGAGGCGGACGCCAGGGTGATAAGAGTTGCGTCTCCTCTCGCCTCAGCAGTCCTACGATGATGAAAAGTATGCGATACAATTGGTTTCCTGAACCAGAGCTCCAATTGCACCCTTGCTACTATATGCTTTAATTTTAAAATGTTCGCGATATCTGTAATTTTAGTGCTTCTAATTGATGCAACATTTACTGCCAATATATACCGCGTTTAATCCCGAACCTAACGTCTGATTAATTTCATTTTTCATATATCGATTAAACTACAAATCGTGTTTGCAGGTTGTCTGCCGAACTCAACCTCACAAGTTCATGGCCACCTTAACAGCTATCATATGCACCTTTTTAAGTATATGATAGCTCAGTAGTGTGTACAGTATGCTTATTACTACGTATGTGTTATCAAAAATGTTGATACCTAGAATAGCAATTTGATTCTTCTAATGTTATTTTTTTCGTAAACGTTTTTACACTCGTGGCAGCATTAAAACCGTTTTTCCGGTCGATTTAATTTTTCCGGAAAAAACCAACCCTAATTACATTCATAAAACCGTAACAAAAATAAAGAATATATTTAACACAAAGAAATTAAGATCAAAACATCCCCTCCCCGTAAAAGTATATATAAACAAACGAATCTCTCCACCGCAAAAAAGATCAACAAAGCCCAAAATATTATCCTAATAATAACAAGGAAGATGACTAAGCACGCAGAATGTTGCCAACCTTTGCAGCAAAGCCAATAAAATAAAATATTTATCCAAATTTTCACTAAAATGATAGCTTAACCGCAACCAATTCACTCCACAAACTATGAACAAAACAATGTTTTATGTACCTAATCTAATATTAATGAGCTAAATTCACTATTTTAATCAAAAAACGCATGTTTAATGGTTCTGTGCATAAGCTCCTATATCTGAGTGGTGATGTTAAACGCCTCTGACTACATTTCGAATCCAGCTTGAAAATAGGTGTCTGATCTTATGGAATAGGAAACATTCATGCTGCAAAGGAATAAATTGAAACATATGTTTACAGCAAGATAGGCCTTAAATCCAAACTTATTCTGACAATCCATACTTTCTGGTCAGGTCAGCCACCGTAAATGCACCAACCATACTACCGTTCGCAAGTTTCAAAAATACAAACAGCAATTTATTTCAATTTTTCTCGTATGTCTAACTGCTATCTTACTCAAGCCTCCACTTTCTTTTACACCCTATACGTTACGCTCATACCACAATTTTACATATCCCAACGTTCAATGACGTCTCTGTTGTGCCCAAGCCCCATGGGGAGGCGTGATTCCCATCGTTTTCGGACTCACCCCTGACGAGGGGACGCCACCGCTTCCCGTCCCACTAGAAGGCGACCCGGCGTTCGCTGCTGCAACTACAGCTGCAATCGTATCTCCACCGGGATGGCCGTCCCCCAGGTCTCCATTCATAGCAGCCGAATCGTTTAAACGTCCACCCTCGCCGTCTGGTGACGATTCTGTCAGTGACATCGAAGGAAAATCATCTAAATTCGACGTATCCGGTGGATCCAGTGAGCTGTTATCAGCACCACCCGCTGCTCCTGACCCGACGGTGGTATTTCCAGGGGATTTCGTATCATTTCCGCTAGAATTCGGATCCACGCTACCTACTCCTGGGCCTCCTGAGCCTTTAATAGGCGACGACGCTTGCCACGGTGCGTTGCGAAACACAATATCAATATTGGTTGCGCCTCCGGTGCCGCCCACTGTTTTGCTTTGCGCATTTTCGGCCGAATACATGCTACGATCGTTGACATCCTGTTAATACATACAACACTAATCTTTCAATATTATATTCCGCCAGCCCCCCGTTAAATGTCTGTATCTCCTATTGCGTACAAACAGCGGCGATTACTAATCCTGGATACTTTCTTAATCGCCAACTTGACTTTCGTAACTTTGCCTCTGCATAATATTATTATATTCATTAAATTTGGCAGCATCATTAAAAACGTTAAAAAAGAAGTAAGCAAAACTTAGCTTCACGCAACAATTTCGAAATTCTGCATCCGAGCGATATAAACACTAAGACTAACCCCATCATACGCAACTCAGATCTAGCTCAAACGTATTCCGTTACCAGCAATATTAACAAAAGCCCAAAATTCAGCGATACAACAGCACAAATTTCAAGGGCAGAGGTTTTCTCAAAAAAGTTCAAACAAAACCACCTTACCTGTATGTATTCTTCTTCCAAATTCCGCAAATGATCGATGCAATCAAAAACTTGGTCTTCGTCGCGACCAGAAACAACAACTGCGTTCGGATCAGGATCAGTCGAACGCGGAAAACGTATTTCGACACCAAATTTATCCATCAGCTACAATAAATTTTTTACCACCAATTATTAGTATCGAAACAAAAATAAGCAAATATAGATATATACAGACATTATTAGTTATCTAAATGTTTGACATACGTGAACAAATAACCACAAACTCACTAAGTCAGAATGTAAAAGAACCAACCAATTTAATAGCCCAGCTTAAATGTGTTTACCGCCATTAAATACTCAACCTCAACCAGGTACAATTGCAAGAATTTGTTTCAGATCTATAAAAAATAAAAAGGCGAAAACATAAAGTAAAAAGATAACAAAAACACTAAAAACAATCGTTTACTTGTCGTATGGTCCGCCCTCTAATGCCAATAATGCGAGGATGCACCCGGCAGTCAAGTGTGATCTCTTGAGAAAACATTGACTCCAAATCGCCAATCATTTTCAAAATTTCTTCTTTCGCTGCAATTGCTTTGTCTTCATAACCTAGAAAAAGATTAAACATTACATATGTTTTGCTCGTGGTTTAAACATTTTATCAATTATTGCTTGTTTCAGTAGCACAACAATGCATTTAGAAGTAACACGTATATTCTGAGCACTGTGATTCGTAGACTGAATATTAACTGACATAGCACATTTCGAAAATATGTATCAACTATTCGGGTAATCTTGAACAAAAATAACAAAGATGGTGTTTGGCACTTGAAACCCCGCTTATTATGGCCTTGACTCAGGGCTCACCTGTAATCACAATATTGTCGGAATCGGGATCTTCCGGTTTCGGTATTGCAATAAGCACTTGAAAGCGTTTACGCAGTTCGTTGATCACTTTGCCTTTCGGTCCAATAATACGCGAATGATAACTCTGAGGCACAGTTGCAATTACTTTGAAATTTCTCAATTCCTAAAACGCAAAACTGCAAGCAAATTGGAGCGCAAAATACAGCATATACATATACTCAAAGGCGAAAGCCAAAGGGATTCAAAAGTCAACCACTTCATGTAAGATTTTTGCTCATAGTCATAGACATTTTTTCCGTTGTTACCGCAAGAAACCTTCTTTGAAAATATTAAAAGATGTGACCCCACCATTTCCAAGATCATGGCTAAGTAAGTGTTAACTTCATAATACTGCTTGCGCAGGCAATATTATGTTCCAGCGCAGGCGCGTAGTACACGTTTGCTTCAAACCTCCTCATATATTAAGGTTTGCTTGATGTCACACTTCATAATATGCAGATCATGGATTGTTTATTTTAATAAAAAATAAACCAGACCCGCACCAAGTACGCGGTGTCACACAAAACGCGACGCACGTTGCGTACATTCTCTCTAAAACAAAATATAACCCGGTGCGTGCTCTTAATTGAAAGTTATTTTCGAAGCCTCTGTTCCTAACCCGTTCTTTCTGTTCAGCTTCCAGTTGTGCAAGACGTTCATTGAGTGCAGTTTTTGCCGTTGCAATATTTTGTGGTCGCCCAGTTACAACAATCAAATCACTATGAGCATCGCGTTTAGGCACAGCAATATTGACCTGGAATAAAGAGCGGTATTTTTAACTGTGGGTAGCAAAAAGCCATCAGATCGTAGTACTGACTTTTCAAATAAGCGAACTATAACATCTGCAAAACTCGAAATCTGTCAAAAACTAACATATTCAAATGTGATATGAGCTATACTTCAAACTTTATCATTTACTAGTTAATGCGACACATTTAAAAATATGTATCGTAAAACTCTATTGATATTTTTTCGATTATCAGCCCTTGCCGTAAAATTGAATGACATTTTTACTGTTAGACTTTAATTTTTCTCATAAATCATTAATTTCATGAGCATAATAGCAATTAACCCCCTCAATTGTGTATGTCAGAACAAAAGCGATTTTAGAGAGGCCACACCACCTTTGTGAATTGCCCAAAAGCTGTTATGAATTTTATCACTTGGCAGCACAAGAGCACCCTTCCAAACTTTTATATACAACGTAACCCTCCTTTCCAAAATCATGGCTAAATCTCTCGTCAGCTTACATCGTGTTCTTGCATTAGCTTCCGAAGTCCAGACCCACCAACACCTATCAAAACACTGTGAAAATCGTACGGAAACTCAACGTTTTCACTGACCGGAATTAATTCCTAAAATGAAAACAACAAAAGTTTAAGAACTACAAGACCGCGGTGCATAATCTAGAGTTGGTTGGTGGGGTTAAGGCTTTAACAATTGAATAATCAATATAAACTGAACGCCGCTGCATCGAGTATCTAATAGAAGAGAAGCAGATACGTACGTTGCTGCCCTGTGGAAGGATTCAAATTGTCTCAAATATTAAAATTTTGCCACAAAATCTCTCTGATAACTGCAAAAAAGCTTATGCACTAACACACAGGCTATTTCCAACAAACCGTCCCATCCTACCATGATAACTTCTTGGTGTTCGAAAAACTTTTTCTCAGAAATCTTGATTGAAAAACTACATACTTAGTCCCGCAGTCCACCTACCTTACTGAGGACAGCGTACTTACTCTCATCGCAGCTTCCGCTTGCTCACATTTCTCCTTGCGTCCACTGATGATCACATAATCGCTGTTATTCACCGTCGGCCGGTCTGGGTCGTCACCATTTTGCGTTGTTTTGTTATTGTTATTATCTTTATAACTTGTTGCTGCCGAATTCGAATCTGACTCATTTTGGCCTGGTTTTGGTGGTGAAGCTTGATTGGTAGCAGGGACGCGGTCTGGGAATTTAATTTGAACGTTAAATTTGGTAGTAATTTCACGAATGAACGCTCCACCGTTACGCAACAGCGATCGATGATGCTGTTGTGGAATTTCGGCACGAATCGTTACCGCAGATTCCTGTGAAAGCAACAACAAAGCCATATTCATGCGTAAAAGTTCTTGCAGCGGGAAATTACAGTTGGCAATTTTTGTGAACGGGTTCTTTGAACAAAATTTAAACGAGCAAGTTGCAGCTGAAAGTTCTCGCTGAAAAAAACGTTCACGTTCGAATAGGATACAACAGAGGTATAGTAGCGAGTTTCTCAGTTTAAGCGAAAATTCTTGTTAACATTGCTCTCCGGCTGCTTTTCGCACACTTTGCAGTTGCAGAGTGCATCTATTTATTATTAGAATATCATTATCGAACAAAACTAACTAAACAAAACATTCCATTTTCTTGCTTTCTTGAATTATATAATTTCATTAAGGTATGCTGTTAAAAACTCATTTATAAAATGTTCTCAAAAATTTCTATCATTTCTTTATATGAAAAATTATAAGCACCAAAATTAGATTATACGATGCTCAAATAAACCACGTACCATGTCATCTACAATTTCAGCAATACGCCGTTTTGCTTCTTCAACACATTCTCGTGCGCCTTTAAGCGTGACTATGTGAGATTTCGTTGCTTGTGGCGGAAAGGAAATCGTACATCCACCAGTAGCCGATTGAATATCGCGAAGAACTGCGCCAGAGCGGCCAACAAAATGTCGATGCCAACGCGGATCCACATCCATTTGTGTTTCGATGGTGTGTTGCTATAAAATGCAAAATAAATTAAGAGCTAAATGGGGATCGTAGATTAACATAAATTGAAAGAGACCTCGAGGTAATTAGAAACTGTTCCATGACTTATAAAGTGATTTTACGAGATTTACAACAATGAAGCCTTGAATACCATTCGGCGGCTTCTTTAACGATCGCTATATCCATTGGTAACACGTTAAGCATAATTTTTAATGATATTAGAAATGTTGATCTCAAGAGAACTCGTTTCGTGTTCGGTTTAAAACCAACCGTTTTGACCTTTGTATGATACATATTTTATTAAAACGGCAACGCCTCACGGTGATATAACTTTCGGTCTTTTAATCGACATAATAATATGGCGAATCTGAGCTAAATTTTGCGTTCCAAAAGTCGCATTCTCAGGCGTGAGTAGTACCTACCGCCATGTCCTCAAGCAAACTAGTTCCGAGAGCTACAGATAAGATATTCCGCACAGTAGCAGAGCGCACATTTGAGTAGAGTACACGGCTACAGCGGTCAGTAGACTGAACCCGGTATCTTAGTACAGTTACCAGTAAAACTGGTCTCCAATCTCTCCTACTCGTCTGTTATCAAGCCCGGTTGCGGGAGCACTTGCTTACCAAATCATCCACAATTTTATCGAGTTGTTGCTTGACAGCGGCAATTTCTTCTTTTTTACCAATCAACTGAATGGTTTCTTGATCTGAGTCTCCGGGTCGAGGAAACGATATTCGTACGTCAGGATATGATTCTCGGATCTAGAAAACAATACTTCGACTATTTTGTCATAGTTTCAAGATTATATTCAGTGAGACACACTCATACTCAGGAACCCTGATTAACAAAAAACAGAATTCAATTTGATCTTGGGGTTAAAGGTCAAAATCCTTTTAAGATTTTGTCCACAGGGTTTTGAGAACTTTTTAGTTGGTACGCAACATATGAAACCCCTCCTTCAAAAATCAAAATTTTTATACAACGTTCCACCGTTTCCCAAATTTTGGCGACGGTCCTGTATTCGTGTGTTCAAACGCTATCGAATTGCTCCGGCGTGTTACGTCCTAAGTAACGATATATTTAATACCATTATGGGTCGTATTGCATCCTGTTAAAGTTAAGATTTGATACAACCCCTTCTTGCCGACAAAGTATTTTCTGCACAACCATCGGTATCGGTGACTGCTCCGGAGAGATCATTACCTTTCCAATAGTCGATCCGCCACGTCCAATCAAAAATCCATGATAATCAGGTTTAGCTTTGACTTCAGTTCGATGACTTGACAACTCTTTGTCTTTGGCTAGTTTTTGGAGCATTGTTTTCGCTTTTTCGACATCGTCTTTCGGTCCACGAAGCTTAATTTTATCTAGAAACACAAACAAATCGACGACGGTTTATGGTAACAAAAACACTTCGCTAAACCTAAAGGCATTAAGTAGTTCAAGCATAGTAATTCCTACCGCCGATTGATAATATGAGCTAAACTCTGTTTCAACCCGCATATTTAGTGAGAGGAGAATGGCTTAGTTGGTTTGAATTCGTTAAAAAACAGTGTTTAAAACTTCATGCCAGTTAGCAACCAGTTCTGAAACATGCGAACAACGACAGCTGCGAACCTCTACTCATAGGTAGTATAATTCGATTGCAAAAAATGTGGTAGATACCATCGCTTTAAATTCGCCGGTTCGTGACGCAGAAAACTTATCATCATACGGGATCAGGACTACAACTTTTACCAGCCGAAATAGAACGGACCACATAGATACAGCTTATTACCTGATTTATCTTGTTCCGGTGGAAACGTGATTGTAACGCCGCCACATTCTTCTTGAATCGAATGAATCAAACGTCCACCGCCTGACAAAAGCGAGGAATGAATTTTCGCTGGAATCGCTATTTCATCATTGACCACACTTGCCTAAAACACCATATTGTAACTGTGACTCGTGACCCACCAGCGTAATGCTGTCGTCAACCAAACAACTAGCCATATCACTGAGAACAAAACGGATTAAGCGAAACTCGGCCCCACTTACTGAAAATATGTTCTAAAATTAATATGCTAATTTGCGAGTATCCTATTAATTTGCACGTACAGAAAATTTTGAGTAACACATTTAAGTGTTTGTTATTTAAAAACCAGACGTAACGCAGTGTAATACACCGATAAAACACATACTTATAAAAACTATAATGCCCTCAAATGCTATAATTGGCATAGGTAATATGCTAATTAACGTATTAACTAATTTTTAATGTTCCAAATTTTTCTAAACACTATATTTAAATTTCTTATGCAAGACAACCCCAAAACAAGCAGGGTACAAACGCTTATAACAATAATAATTTCTCAGCCCAACTGCCCCTGTTAGCATAACTAATATGCTAATTAGTTAGTAGATAGCCTTTCCGTTAACTGTTTTGAAGGTTTATAAACAATGTATTCAGACTCCTCGCACACGAAACACTTTAATTCTGAAATCAGATCACTTGTAATTCTAATACTTATTGAAAAAATGTAACGTCCTAATTTAGTGGTAGGTAACTAGACTAAGTCGCTAATTAGTAACAATCAATTATTTTCTGTTTTGGAGATAGATAACAGTTTAAGTCAGAATCCTCCTGCCCAAATTCCTTATAGTGTTAAAGTCAGATCTTAACCAAATATATATTACATTAGCCATAGCTAATACGCGGAACAGAACTTTAAAACCGTAACTCGAGGTTAACACCCCAAGATAATAAGTTTTTTAAACAAAAACGTTCCAAAAATCAGTTAGGCGGTTCCTGAGATTCTCGTCGGACGGACGGACATTCACCATTTGCCACCCAAGCACAAAACATAAAACGGTTCACGACACTCGGAGCTTCATTCAGAATTTTGCTTCGCTCAGTAGTAGTAAGCGAATAAAAGCTCGTAAATGTACCAAGTCTTGTTGTATCTTCTTGAGCATTGCGACTGCTTTTTCGACATTCGTTCGTTTGCCGGTAACTGCAATTTCGTTATCATGCACAGATGCTTCAGACGGGATATCGATTTTAGTGACTGTATCTTCGCGAATCTGAATTATCAGTAACGAGTTTAGTTCTGGTTTTTCTAGAACGCGCGCCTTTAAAAAGCTCGTCCTTCTTCAGTAGGCCATGTAAAACCTGTTTTAATCTGCTTAATACCCAACAAAAATTGCAGTAACAGCACGATTTGTCAAGTTACGGTACGTAGCTAAACATTACAACAATGGTGAAACAAGGCGTTCTCATACAACAACTACACGTGTCCCATTTACTGAACCGCCTCTAACTTCTGACTGAATACTCATAAACATCTCCTATCCCAATAATACAACATGCAACCTGTAATTAACGCTCACCCTTTTAATATTTTGGCCACCTTTTCCAATGATGAACCGATGAAATTCTTTGAAAATAGGCACTTTCGATTGGTAATTGTTTTCGACCTAACAACAATAATTACATCATTATCCACAGTTTTCAGTCAAACTTAAGTACGACTTAGTACTAAAGTACGGGCTAAGTAATTGCTTAACTATTTTGCCGTTTTGAAAGCGTACTTAAGTTAAGTAAATACTTAAGTCGCTGACTAAATTTGATATACTGCTAAATTTCAAATACTACAAATTAACCGCTCACACACTAACGTTGGCCCAATTGAAATTGTAGACAGTAAAAAGTTAAGTAAGATTTCAGAAACCCAGCCATTGATAATAAGCGGGTAAAATTTTGGTTACGAAGTTAATGCCGCACCTAATAGACGGCGTCGAGAGGGAACCACCACCGACCCTTCTACGGCCATTTTAGTTCTCCATGGCAGTTAAATTAGTCGATAGCGGTTTTCCATTTTTGGTTTGATACCTGTCTGGACTAAAAAAGACCGAGACTAGCTGTAAATCGAGAATTGCCAAGACCGACATGAAACGCGACACATTTCGTTCCAATTATATAGCGTAATATTTATGTAAAAGCCAAATCAAATTATGCAAAAATCAGTGTGCAGACGTTCTAGCATTAATTTCATAGATTTGAAGCCCAACATATCCGCAATAATTATTTTATCAAAATTTACCAATTCTTTAACTGTCGCTTGTAACCGCTTGTAGCATTTGTCCACTTCATCCTTCGGGCCACGCAGCGTTACAACGTCCGATTTGCGGCCTTGTTCAGGAAAGCTTAAACCAAAACAACAATAATACGCCGAATGGCTAAAATAAATATAGTGTCATAGCAAAAACGCTAACCTAAGATGACATTAAAATTTAGATCAGGAAATGCATAAGCTTCAAAATTAGATTGGACCGCGACAACGTAAATCTAGCAAGGTTCGGCGGCACTTATTTGCGCTTTTCAAATTGAAATTAAACCAGGCTGTATAAATTGGTGTACCCTGCACCATATCATATTTAACCCGGCTTCGTCGAAAATTTCTACCTCTTCAACAGAAACTATACATTGCCGAGACACGACTCACCGAATTACTACTGTTTTACTAATCAAAAAACCTGCAAAATGTGCGTTAAGCGAATTTCAGCGATTTGCTGACGAAATTGTTATCAGCACTACAATACGCGACTTGCAAACGCATTTGGAGGCAAGGTGCAACCGTATTACAATTTACCGGAACCCAAATTTGAAAAAATTACCGGAACCGGAAGGTGAAAAAATGCCAGAACCAGAATTCCGGTCGCACCCTGTTTGCTTGTTTAAATTAACAAACTTTCATCAAATAAAATACTTTTTCCTATTTATATGATTATTAGTAATTCGCGACAAAGCGATGAAAAATTCGTTTTCCTGCGCTTGCAGAAATTCTGACCCCATCAGGAATTAAGGTTTAATCATGAAACACGTCTATTTCTACCTTACTATCGTCAATATCCTTACCTGATATTGACGCCTGGATAATTGTCTCGCAAATGTGACAGCGCTTCACCGCGTGTACCAATTAGCTGCCGATGAAATCGTTGTTCAATAATGATATCACGAGATTTTTCGTTTTCCTGCAACAATAATACAATGCGCGATCTCAACTGGGTAAACAGTCACAATATTAAACAAAGATACAGGATAGAGTGTAACGCTTTCAAAAATTCTATCTACGCCCATGCAAAGACCGTTTGTTTAAGCAATTATATATGCAAAATCGCAATTGCGGGTCGAAAGCTACCCAGCAGGATTTTTCTTTCAGAACCAAGCCCATACTCTCTCATAGCTCTTACGTATTTTTCTAGCTCCAGAACTCTTTAAAAGCAAGTTCATCTATGCTCAATGCTTAAACTCAATTAACGTTTCCTTGACTATTATCAAACACCTCCCCTCCCGAAAATGTATTCACTACTTACCACGCGGGTAGCAATTTCGCGTATCATATCAGCAGCGCGTGCGACACCTTCTTTTTTGCCTTCGAGACGGATTTCATCAGAATTTGTCGACTCGTCCGGTATGGTCACTAGCACGCCAGTTTCGTCTTTGATACGTGTTACTGAAATAACAATAAGGTTTAAAATTAAACCGTCGAAATCTTCCAAAAATAGCAGGTTGTTATCCCCCAAATTTTTTCCTGGCTACGCCAGTGTTCACACGCGCAGGTTAATGTGGCGACAACTTTTCCTATGCCTGGACTGGCTTTGTAAAACGTCGCAATATGACGAGTGCTTCACCGCGAAATCGCTAGTCGTAAAATTATCATTTAAGCGAAAGAAAACTCACTATTCGCTCCGCTTTTGCCAATAATGTGTCTATGATAGTTGGGATGTACGCGGACAATATCGTATGCGAGTTCGGTTTGCAGTTTTTGAGTTAATTCTTCGAGCGCTTTCTTGGTTCGGGTGACAATTTCCGGCGGACCTTCAATGACGATGTAACCTTCTTGGTCGTCAAAATCAACACGAACGCCGCGACTCTAAATTTATGCATTCAAAAATTCGATAATTGTATTTAAAAATAGGCAACCATAGTCTCCACTGATTGTCTAAAGCATTTAATGGAAAAAGTAGTGCCGATTTTGAACTGATTAATTTTGAGCACTGATATTTAGCATAGCATTTGAAAATACGTATACAGAGATTGCCAATCCACACACCTAATTGCTTTCGTAGTGCAGCGTTAACGCTGAAATTTATATGTAATACCAAACAGTCCGATACTTGCTGTACGCAGTTAGTTTGAAATCCATCAGAAATATTCAACTCTATTTAACAAGGAAATTTTTTAATTTAAAATTAAAATTCAAATCCAAAAGTAACAAGTTTCCCTACCGAGCTTTGATCACCAGTTATCGCTTTGATGTGAGACTTCTTCGGTCCACTAATAAATTTGTGCAACCACGTTGGGCATTCAATTTCGCTTGTAATTCGACTGCTTGCCTGTAACGGAAAAATAACAACACAACGGCACTACAATTTAGATTAAACTAATTTTAATGAAACTATGACAACTCGTCGTCCGACAGTGTCCTAAGCCTAATCAACAATACAAATAAGGAAGGTTATATACTGATCGCTCGGCGCCACACATCACAGCACCGGATTTCCTGTTAAAAATAATTCTTATAAATACACCCTGCCACGCCGCGCCGGCGCTTCCGCGTTGTGCATCATAATTTACCTTGACTTGCGATGCGCGGCGTAGTGTAGCACATAAACGTATACAGCAGCCCTCCTTAACTATACGAGTTCCAACATGAGCTGCATTTCACAGTTAGCAGGAATTCATTCTGCACCGGAACAGGAAGAGGAATTGCAATTATTTTGCACCACCAAATTACTGCTAATTGACTATAATGTAAAATATAATTTTCTGTTTGTAAACTGTTTAGCGGTATTATTAGGCAGTTTTTACGTTTTACAAAAACACGCTTCCAGTATTTCAAAATATGTGGACTATGCAAACGAAAAATAAGTTATGAAAAGACATTAAGTTTCATCAAAAACTCTCGGATTTATTTTTATTTGTAAGCTTATTATTCATAATTTGCCGTAAAACCGCAAAATGCGGTTCCTACATCTTTCATCGCCGAAGTACAAATTGAGTTTTTGCATGAAATCCGGCCGGAACAGGAACTATGGTGGACGGTATGTGAGAGACTAACTTTCTCGTAAACTTTGGTCAGAGCCCGGCCCAATGCACGAGGGTCCCCACGCAGTGTAATTGCGTCAGATTCAACTTCTTGCGGTGGCACTTCAACACTGACATCTGTCTCTCGTAGAATATCGCTTAGACCTGAACCGCCTGGTCCAATCACGTAGCGGTGCTGGGATTTGTTGACCTGGATCGACACAGTTTGGCACATATTACGCTAAAATACATAAATGTAAAAGAGGCAATAGCAAAAATGGCCTGCGATTACAATTTACCGGAACCGGAATTTGAAAAAAATTACCGGAAAATGGAAGCGGAAAATAAAAAATATATGACACCGAAGTTAATTTTATTTTTATTTTTTGCAATATTATTGGTGAAATAACACTTACTTCGAGATAGGTATTCACTTTATCTACTGTATTTTAGATTTTCATAATCCACGGAAGCGAAATCTACCTTCGATGGTTCATTTTCGGCGATTGTCAAGGATTGCACACTATACTAATGAAATTTGTTTAATTTTTTATCGTCATTTTTTAGTAAAATATCTTAATTTCCACCGACCAAATTTTAATCCTGGAATTTTTAATTTCGGTAAAAATTTACCAAAACCGGAAAGTGAAAAATGCCGGAACCGGAAAATTGAAAAGTTAAAGAAAAAGGCGAAATATGGCTCGCGCCAATCCATACAAAACAGCTGAGAGCATAAGCACAAAACGCACAACGCATGTACAGTTCATGAATTCGAAACAATAAAAGGAATATGAGCCGTCGAAATAATTCCTACCGGAACACAAATTCCAGTGGAATCTCGCGTTTAAGTCAAACAAATGTGCATGAAGGTTTATTGTAACAACTCATTGTCCAAAAGTAAATATTAAATTATGCCTACATTAGGATCAAGTGGATATAAGGTCCCGCTTTAATGTCCGGCTAAAAACTGATATCCGTATCCGGTTCCGATTAAAGTTTACTGCTTGGCTCCGGTTCCGCTAAAATTAATATCCGATCGATCCCTGGCCTAGATCCTGTAGTTAAGCTATAGCTAAAGACTTACTTTTTCTTCATAAATTCGTCGCAATTCATTGACTGCTTGATAAACCCCTTCGCGTTCACCGTTAACCACAACGTATTCGCTACCAGAAGACGGCGGTGGAATGTGAATTTTAGCCTTTGTCTACAATTAAAAATTATTAAAAAATATGACAAACAATTGCTGAAAAATAAACGCATGGTTTTTAAATGTTTACTTTTCATTTTTTGCAATATATTCCATGACCAATTTCGCAATTTTCAATAAATTTAAAATATTGCTAAATGGCCCACATTCTCGAAAAAATATTTACCAAACCTTAGCTATTGACCACCGTGGATAATCGTAAATCACATTTTAGAAGTATTCCAACGAATTTTTAAAATACCCACGTAAACCACTTTTTATTTATGCAACAGGCAACTGGTGTTTATTAAATTTTACCATCTAAACAACTTACTCGTTCCATAATATCGTTGACAGTTTCATTTTTCGGTCCAACAATCCAAGGATAGTACACGCGTTCAATGTGAATTTTTTCCAAAGCCAATTTAGACTGAAAATGCAAACAACTTAAAAATAATAAATCGCTTCCTATCGATCGTTTTTGAAAGGAACCAGCTACAGTATCTACAACTAAAAAAGTCTAACAGCGGTAGAAAACATCCACCACCGAAGGCATGCTGAATTTCATTATGTTATTCAATGCGACAAATATTATAAGACCTATTGGAAACTGATGTTAACAGCTAAACGCAGTTTAGCCGCTTGGAAGTGTCCTGTACAAAACCAGCTAAGCTTTAAAACAGACTTCAATTCATCTTAACGTCGGAGTGGAAGTATTGAGACTGTGTATTGGGACGATCGGTATAGAAAAGAAAGTAACCAGTTTCACTTATATAACTAGAAATTATTCAATTAATTAATTAATTAATTACTTGTTCGGCAGAAATGACTTCAATCTGATGCACAGCGCGTTCGATTCCTTCACGCGGTCCAATGATGCGTATAATATCAGAAGATTTGTCACGTTTCGGCACTAAAATTCGGCAATCTGTTTGAGCTTCGAGTTCCGCCAACTTCCGACCTTCTTTTCCTGCAAAAGTATCACAGTTGTTACTGCTAGCGCCACTTTTCACTTATCACGCTTCCGCGTCTTGAAATCGATAAATAATTTAAACTCTACACAAGGATCAAAATATTACAACACTATAGTCTGAGTACTATTGCATCCCCCCGACAACAAATTATCCACGCATAAAAAGTAGCAGTAAGTCAGTTGTTAATTGTTTTGTACTCTGCTTAAAGTTTCCCAAAGTTTCGAAAGCAAATAATACAAAACATAACTAACCAATCAATACACAATGATGTTCTTTCGGGATCGAAACATGACGTTCGGCTTGTGTTTGCAATTTATCAATGATTAGTTTCCGTGCTTTTTCCACATTTTGCCGGTCACCGCTGATGCATACTGTTAGGCAATGGTCACGCGATTCACATAGCTCGATTGAAGTATCTATAAACAAAAAATAATATACACAACATAAGGCTCTAAACTGAAACAAATTTTTTCACAGATTATTTTTTCAAACAGTATACTTAATAAATTATGCGCAGTACCCACATAATGGCACAACGCATCTAATACAATAAATGTTTTCAAGCGTAACTTTCTTTATGATATAAAACATGTTTCTCGACAGCTAATTGCGGCAAAATGAGAAACCTTTCTTCAAACTCACTGGTTGCTTTCATTATTTCGGTGCATTGGGCTTTTTCGAAATTGTGTTCACGAAATACAGAATTTGCGTCGTTTTTACTACGGCGTTCTTCAACTGGTAGACGAAAGATCTAAAACAATAACATTAGCTATTACATCGCGTAGATGCCATGTATTTAAAAATAGGGCGCGAACTCTGGATGTCGATACTCACGAAAAGTGCCGATTATTACCGATACCGATGCTGATTAATCGGCACATACCTAACAGCTACTTTAACCAAACGTATACATTCTTCCGAACTTTTTGCTTGTTTTGTCATAATCGATAATTAGAGAGCAGTAAACCTTACTTCATTCGTGAGATCCGTACATTGGATTTCATACGCTAATTTACTGACCGTTTAAATGGTGTTGATGATCAATGTTATGTTATTCACTCATTCAAACTCACTTGTGTCACCGATTTGCTTTTCAGCTTCGGCAACGGTGCCGAAGCTTCTGGTCCACCCTGTGATCGTTTGCCGATTCCGGGTCCTCCGCCTGCAGTAGCCGGACCCCACGCCGAGTCTGGCATTTGTCCAGCGTTCATTACCCCGCCAGCGGAGCCGTATGTCCCAAATGGACCATTCGTTCCAAACGAACCATGTAGACCATTTTGAGTAGCGGTGGCGGTCATTGAATGATGCAGATTGCCGCCTGGCATGGCAGACGCAGCAGCACTGGCGGCCGCTACGAAATTGCCCAACCCAGCTCCAGGCGGCGAAGTGCCATACAAAGGCGGCGGCATTGCTCCAACTCCACTGCCTGGTCCGCCTCCGCCGCCAAATCCGGTTGGAAACGCAGGGAACGCAACTTCATAGTCAAGAACCTAAGAAACCATAACATATATTATTGTAGATGTCATTTTTAAATGTTAGTGACTTTTTAAAATTTTCCGGGCATGTTCGACAATATGATTCACGCTTGCGTTGTAAACAAAAAGCAAACCAGTATACACAAGATCCCAAAAAATAGCGGTGCCAAAACAAAGCTTAATAACGGTGGTTTAATTTTGCTACGCATTAAACGACAAAATTTTGTAGCAATTTAGTTAGTTGTTCCTACGCGGGTTTCAATATCAACCTAATTTTTGTTATTTTCAACATAAGTCACTGTAACATGCGTAGTTCTTTACATATTATGTATCACTTTGACAAATAAGTTTACAAGTTCAACACCGTAATAGAATAGGAACAGGAATCAAATCTTTGCAGAAATTCCAATGGAACGCTGACGTCTACCATCTAAAAACGACTTCTTATGCGGAGACATTAGTGTGTAAATTTTACTGCGTAGTGCGGTTGCCTATTTATTTATTTTTTTCGCATATGCTACACCAAACAACCATTCAGCAAGTACCACAACGGCAATTTACAGGCTCTTTGCTTTAAACAATTAAATCATCTACATTTTATAATAAAAACCTGTATTTTTCCAGCATCAGCTGTTGAAGTAGTAATCGGTGATCCAACACTGCTAACACCAACAGTTGTTTTTTCTACATTTGTAGCGGCGGTCGAGGTCAATCCAACAACATCAGCAGCAGCACCCGATCCTCCCGTTTGATCGGCCATGTCTCCTACCGGTCGTGTTCCACCACTACCCGGATACAGTCCTGTTGCTGCTGCTTCGTCTATTGCTAAAATACATGTTTGTAAAAAACTTAGTTACACATGAATGAATGGCACGGCAATCATCATAAAAATAAAAACATAATTATGAATAATATAATATACATTCTGAAAGAAATATAGCTTTGGCGCACATGAATTGCATGTACTAGGAATTGTAACGAAAGGGTCATTAAGGTTATCCCCTCCAGCCGGCGCTGGCCCAAAAGTGTTCGATTTTGAATATATATCAGGGTTCATCCGAAAATGCTACAAAAGTTCCATTCCTGTTCCGCTAAACGTGAGTGTTTTTGCAATTACTTCAATTTTGTTAATAAACTGTTTCGATTGCGTTCTCACAAAACTTGAAGATGAAATACCTGAAAATTCATTTAAGCCATTTTTTGCAAGTTTTCCAAAAATAGTCCATCAGTAATTCTGACATGAAAATTACTTCAAATTCTTGTTCATGTTCCGGTCCCTGCGAAGAAATTCAATTCCTGTTCCTGTCCCTGTTCAGGGCCAAATTTAGTTCCTGCATATAAAAATTATGCACCACTCGAAAAAGCCTGCCGAGCCGAGCAGAGTCGAATGGTGTTAAAGCTTTCGTACTCAGCCGTTTGGTTAACGAGTTACGGTAAATAACTTAAGATCGAACCATTTTGGGCAAACGCCGGCTAGGAAGATATAACAGAAAAAACCCAATGAAATCCAAATCTAAGAGCACTGCTACGACATAAAGTAGATATACCTGTATGGTTGGTCGACGCCGGTCCATTAATGACAGTTGGCAAATCCGGTTGGCCTGATAATAACCCGAATTCCGTACTCATATCCAAGGGTGATGCAAAGGCCAAAACGGTATAAGGCTACAGATATGCAATATCAGTTTAGTAAATAACTAAAATCACAAAAACAATCATAAAACAGTTATGATTCAATCATACGACCCGAAACATACAAAACGAAACGTATAAAATATAGCAAGTTCATCCAAAAAACTGCATGTATATGACTGCTCGCTTGGTTTGTTCCGCCATTCTATACGGCGTCGGCACGGCCGTTTTTTGGACCGGCCAGCACACCTTGTCGATAACCACAATCCTAGCTGCACCCCTGCATGAAACAACGCCAACGCCAAAGTACAACAACAAACAACAAAATGTATTAAACACGTACAAATTTCAACATAAATTTTCTAACACTAGCTAAACTCCACGATGTAAATACACTTGCTCTGAGTGTATGAGCCGCCTACATTATGAAACAAACCAGCGTCACAAAAAGCACATATTATTTGTTCAAATTTTTACTCGAGTTCGCAGAAAAAAACACAAAAATAATGTTTTGGCATTTCATATTTGCGTTAAACTCGAATATTTCTCTATTGTTTTGTACGACAGCTGTAGTCTGGAAATTACACAAATCATCTGCGGCGGAGAGTAAAAATTTTAAACGAGCAGATAGCTTCAGATGGTTTTCAGAAAAAGTATATAACTGCAAAAACAATTTACTAATCTACTCCAGTCATCGAAAGCGGCATAATTAATTACATACGTATAGCTTACAGTTATTGCGTAACTATGAAAATTTAGATTCAACGCGAAACTTTATTAGCAGACATCGCTTCAACAATACACTCAATACAACAGCCGTATATTTGCTGAATCCTTGACCTCTGGTCTCTGTTCCTAACCAATGAGCATCAAAAAAACCGAGAGCAGCCAAATAGCGAAACTTGCTGAGACCGAGAACAATTTACCTTTGCAAGATTATTGCTGACATAACCCTAGTTGGAGATAGGTATGCCCTTTATTTGCTGCATTTTAGACTTTCATAATCCATGGAAACGAAATTTATTTATATACTTATATATACTATACTAAATTACTAATAAAAACTATTTAATTTTATCATTTTTAGTAAAATATCTTTATTTTTACCGGACGGAACCGGAACTCCGGCTGCACTTTGCTGTTTAGAACTCTGCAGTACTCGACAAATGCCGCTGGACACCACCGCGTATCGCTTATGCAAGGATTTTGGACCTGATATATTATCTAAATATATGCACTGTTGAAAGTATTTGAGTCCTACAAAAACCTGAATTACTGATTTGAAGACAAATGTTGGCTTTGATTTTTGATTTCATGTCAGTGTCCAGTGTTGAAATATTTCAGGGGGGCTGCCGTCCCCCTGAACATACTGCGATTTAAAAAGATATACTTATACTAAACAGGATAGAGGGTTACCGCCCTTCAAGCTCCCGCACTAAGCGCTTCTCATACGTACGCGCAAAAACAGTTCAAAACTATATACGTATTTCAGAAATTTTAGCTTTATCTAATAATAAAATGCTTAGTGCAGAGGGTTTGGGGGCGGCAGCCCCCATCCTGCTTAGTAACCCTTCAAATCGCAGGGGTGCAGGTGCAGGGGGGCGATAGCCCTCCTGAAAAACAACGCAAAATTGACAAAAGATGTTCGCACTAGAAACTAGTTTTTAAAACAGGAAAACAAAACATTTTATGTGACAAGTGAAAAAGCCCCCCCCCCCCATTTGCGTAGTGGTAGTAGGCTGGGATGGGAGTCTCGGTCTCACCAAGTCTCTGTTTTTGGCAGGTCTCTTTCTCGGTCTCGCTGTTTTGAGTCTCGGTGGTTCGGAACCGAAACCAGATCGAGGATTCAGCAAATGTATGACTGTATAGTTGAAGTAAGTGATGGTTGATGAATAAAAATTTTCTGTGAAATTATAAAATTTCATAGTTCTAGCAGATCTTCGGAAAAAGCACAAAAAAGCTATGGAAAAAACAAAAATTTATAAAAAAAAGCAAAAAAACTACAAAAAATATTAGAAATATGTTTTCTGCTCAACGTTCACTATGCACGGACGTCAGTTGTATATGTTGACTTTTGACTATAAATTTTTTCGCTGTTTTTAGTAATGTCAAAACACATATAGTTGTATTTATAGATGACATTTAAGAATGGCGCCAAAAAAATTAAAAGATCCAATTAACGCCAAAATATCGTTTTGATAAACGCTAAAAAGCGTTTGCTATTAATACAGTTTAAATATGCTGGCGATTTACGATTCCTTTTGCATTGGAAAAAAAGCTGAAAGCGTAGTTTTGACCCTGAAAGCATTCTATATTTTAACGCCATCTTTGGTGTGGGGTTCTGTTATATTCTAGTGTCTGTGTTTGTCAACGTGTTTGTGGTAAAAATAACATTTTGAGGCAATTTTTGTGTTGAATATTACGGACAAATTCTGGGCAGATGCAACATTTTATTATGCTAGAATGACACAGAAGTACGAAAAACATTCAAAATTTTTCGTTAGACGTTAGAAAAAATTTCATTTTTACGCTCGATAACGGTCAAAAATTGGCCGAGACCGTGAACCCTGGCGGTCAGGTCTCAGTCTCGGTCTCAGTTTTCATCCGAAACCGCCCGCCCATACCTGCTCACTGAAATAACATTAAAAATCAAAGCTAAAAATTACTTTTAACTCAATTATATATTAACATCTGTTACCATTTTTCTATTACGAAATCCATGTGTACACTGAATATCCGGCTCCGGCAACTGTAGGAGCCGGATACTGAACTATCCAGTTTCGGCATTTTGTGGTATCCGGTCGAACCTGATATAAAATTAGCTCTTGGCGACGGTATCTATCTGTTTGCAAAAGCACTAAAACAAATCATAGAATTACTTGTATCGTTCAAATTACAAAATCTGGTATAATCGTAAATTTATCCAATGTACACTTTTACTCAACTGTATGAATTTGATTTGGCCAAATAATCATAGAATTACAGAATATATTACGCATATATATTTTATATACAGAGTTTTTTATTTATGAAGTCTTTAGGGGGATATATCATGCGCTCGAAATTTCTTAAAAACGACAATAACTGCGCTTCCCAACACAATGAAAAGCGGAACTGGATTATACCGGAATCGGACTCGGAACAGCAAATTTATAGCGGAATCGGAACTACAAATTTTGTGACTAGATTTAGGGTGTCTGTTCGCCAGCAACAATTGTCAAAAAACGTCGCTTGAACAAATTGGCAATCATTTTTTGGCTCTTTAAAACTAAACTACAATCAATTATTGATAAGTTAACTAATCGAAAACAATTTAATACATAAATAATACAGAATTTTTATACGTACAACATATCACAACAAGTAGGCCTAAAATTAAAATGTAGAAATTCCGATCCCGATTGATTGTGCAATTGGAATCGGAACACGTTTTGAATCGGAAATTTAATCGGAACGGAATTCCGATTGCACCCTGCTTCCCAAACAGGGATCGACCGGATATTAATATAAATGGATACTGGAAAAAATAATAATATTTGGCCGGAACCGAATGTTATCCGGATATAGGTTCACAATTTGTGCACTGATTATAGTATTTGGAGTCGTGCAAAACATGTTCAAGTGTTCAAGTACTGATTTAAAATTAATAATGGCTGGCTTTTGTTCATTTTACGTCAGCGTCCCTTCTGCTTCGGCAAAATTTTACGCTTAGACATCGACAGGTTTTTTCCCTGAACCTAAGCTTAAACCCGTTGAGGGGGAAAATGTGCAAGAACACAAACAAACCGCATACACCATGCCAGTGACGTAATCATTTTCTAACAAATTACTCAACTCAATACCAACAATAATATTACCCAGAACATAAAGCAATAGCCAGAGCTCAAAGGCTTTAAAAGTTAAATTTTAGAAATTTAACTTTTAATTATTATAAAGCTTCACGTATATATACGTATAGATATAATCCCAAAGCAAACTAAACGCAGATGACGTCAAATTCTTAATTTAAAAACTGATCAAAATGGATGCAAATGAGTAGGATTAAATTTTCATCTGTTTAGACTTTATTTTTTGCGCATCGTTAGGCTTACACTTTTTCAACATGCTTAGAAATTTGCTTAATCTACGACTACGACCCTAAAAGTAACACTGGCCAACTTAGTGATACCATTAATATAATTATTATTGGACTTGTTAAAAAACGGCTTAAGTGAGTTCTCAGCTATTTCATCATCAAGTTTTGCGAAAACACAATAGGAACAGTGTAAAAACACTCATGTCAAAATAATTTTTCACACACAGTTTCCAGTAGTAAAATATCTAAATTTTCACCGACCAAAATTTAATACGTACCGGAATTTTAATTCCGGTAAAAATTCAACGGAACCGGAAGGTGAAAAATGCCGGAATAGGAATCGAAATGCCGATTACACCATGATAGTTCCGATAATCGGAGTTTTAAAATCCTATTACTAATCTTACTTGTGATATAATATATACGTTGCAAACAATTCTGTATTAGTGATCTATTAATTTGCTTTCGCTGAGTTAACATCAATACATTCGGAATCGGAATTTTGAAGTTTTAAATTTAGTCCTACTTGTTGTAGGTTGCATAAAATTCTGCATCGATTATCGATTAATTTGTTTTCAAAATGTTAGCTTATCAATAACTGAATGTAGTTTACCTTTACAGAACCAAGAAATTTTTACCACTTTGTTCGTGCTACGTTTTTGAGAATTGTTACCATCCAACTGACACCCTAAATCAATATTATACTTGTTAATACAAAATATCCGTATTGTTACAAAATTTGTAATTCAGATTCCGATTCAGATTCCGGTATAAATTTGTTGCGATTCCGATATAATCCAGTTCCGTTTTGCACCCGATATATGTTACAGATGTCCCGGCTCCCGGAGCCAGGATTTCACCCGGGGCGCCAGCAAAGTACACTAAACTTTAAATTTTAGGTAACTTTGCGTAAGCATGTACCTGGGAGTACGACACCGTTTTTATCACATCGCGTCACGCGACATTTTGTGCACACTCGCATATTGTGAGTGAAGTTAGTGTTAATGCATTTGTTATTTTCCACATCGCGTCACGCGACATTTTGTTTATGGTAATGTAATAAAATTACTGAGCTGTGTTCGGATTCTGGCTAAATTGTGCCACGGAACATTGTTTTTCTGGTACCGTCTATGGCCCCAGCCTCCCTAGCCCGGCCCCAGGACATCTCTAATGTATATACATACATCATAAACTTACGTATGTACGTATATGTTTAACATTTTCAAAGTAAAAATGCACGTAATACGAACAAATTTTACAAAATAAAACAGTTTTCTCTCTATTCGCGCGACACCATCTTAAGCAAAACGTTCAAATCTCGTGTGTAATATGTACGTACATACATAGTACAGATACAACATATACGTATCACACCCAGCAGAAATCGTGCTAGTTACTACGTACTACCGTTAAGATGAAAAATACTATATATTAAAGAGTAAATAAATGTAAAAATTACAGGGACCAAACTACAAACAGAGTAAGACGAACATGGCGATACCCTGTCATACCCAACTCTGCCCAGGAGTCGACTACCACGCGAAATTGCAAAGGGACGAGCAGCCAATTAAATGATCCTTCTAAAATTTATTTCGCCACACATGAGAATTTTAATTTTTAGTTTATAATTTTTACAAGAAATGCACTTAAGCAAGTATTACCGGCGCCGGACAGTGAATTTTTTAACTGGAAGCGGATGTTAACCGGATACGTATAGCATCTAAACTTGTGCCAGTATTAATACGTAGTAACTAAAATTATTTCACCAATAATACAGCAAGAAAAGAAAATTAAAATCAATTTTTCACTGGCATGCATTTTTCACTTTCCCGTTCCGGTAAGTTTTTCAAATCCCGGTTCTGGTTTCGGTAAATTGTAATTCCGGTTGCATCCTGATAGTATTATTTATAACCACACTCACAATATTTGGCTGCGAATTTTGTGCGAAATAATAAATATGTAAGTATTATATATTTTAAGAAGCCCGGTTAATACTATGAAGCTTGTAGAAACAAAATTACAACACAGTATAGCAAGTAGCGTATATACTAAATTAGCGTGATTAAGTTTAACTCTTTGTTTTGCTTGAAACAGGTATATCTCCGGTTCCGGTATCTTTTGGTATCCGGTTCAATCCTATTGTTCAAGCAATTAGTTTTGTGAATAACACCCGAGACCAACGAGTTAAAAAGCGATAAGCAATCACAAAAATTTTCCTTACATCGGCGTTTTGGCCCGTCCTAAATTCTATTTTTGAAAGGAAACCCAAAAAGACATCGTTTAAAAACTATGGGTCATCCGCATTTATAACGTCAATATGTTAAATTTCGTACGGTATACACGTAAACCATGACAATCGCCCAAAATAAACCATCTAAGGTACATTGCGCTAATGTGTACTATGAAAATCTAAAATACAGCAGATAAAGTGAGTACCTATCTCCAACTAAGGGTTATTTCACGAATACTATTGCAAAAAAGAAAATTGCAATAAATTTTTCGGTAGCACATATTTTTCATTTTCCGGTTCCGGTAATTTTTTCAAATTCCGGTTCCGGTAAATAGCGATCATCCAGCACAGCGGGGACCGTAATATTGTTCATGTTCTGGGATATGCGGTCTCGGTAAGTCTCGGGATTTGGCTGGTCTCGGTCGCGGTCTTGGTCTCGTTAAGTCTCGGGAATTGGCTGGTTTCGGTCGCGGCTTTTTAAGTCTCGGTAGGTTTCAAACCGAGACCAAAGGATAATAACAAGTTTCCGTATTTTCTGCTCAACGTTCATAATAAATGGATGTCAGTTGTATTTGTTGATTTGTGGATATAAATTTTTTGCTAAAACACAGATAGTTAGTTGTATTTATAGATGACATTTAAAAAATCGTACCAAAAAATTTATAAGTTCCAATTAATGCTAAAATATCATTTTGATAAACGCTAAAAAGCGTCTACTATTAACAGAGTTTAATACTGGCCATTGACGATTCATTTTTGTTGGAGAAAAGCTGAAAGCGTAATTTGGACACTGCGTTCTATATTTTATCGTCGTCTTTGGCATGGGGTCGTGTTATACTGATCTCTGTAACATCATTAGTTTTCAGACGAAAAACGCAAATTTTTAATGAGCAAAAACATTTCAGAAACGGAAGCTGGGCACGGAATAAATGCTGTTAAAATACAGTAGATTTACTGCAATAATAAAAGCTATTAGTTTTGCAGGTCGATAATGTGTAATGAAGTAGGATTCAGTCAAATCCTGGATGCAGTACTGCACGGTCGTACACCGTATTAGTACGCATCAGGGTTCCATCAGGAACCAAATTTTGCCAGAACAGGAACAGTATATATAATTGAATTTTTGCCGGTGTAGGAACCAGAATTTTAAACAATTTTCAGCACCTGTTATATTGTTTAATTTTTCGTAAGCGAGTTTTTGGTGACTTCTTCTTCGTGCAACTTAATTGCGTAAACAGCACAAAGAGTAACGGCATTCATTTCGAAATAATTAAAAAACCTGTCCTGTGTATATTTCGTAAAAAAATTGCAAATTTGCAAGACATCAAAAAGCAACAAGACAAACTGCGAAATGATATTGTTAAAGTCTGAAAACATATAGCCAGATTACATATATAAAGTTCACTAAAAAATCTGCCCTTATCTATATATAAATCTGGTGCCGGTCAAAGGTGATACGCATTGGTATTTGGAAAAAGTTATACAAACCAGATGTCAACTAGTAATTAAGCATTTAGATAATACATATTAGAGATGTCCCGTTGCCGGGTTTTGGACCCAGAGGGTGCCGAAGCAATACGGTACCATGGCCGGTACCAGAAAAACTATGTCCCGTGGCACAATTTAGCTAGAATCCAAACGCAGCACAGTAATTTTATTACTTTAGCATACGCTAATGTCGTGTTACGCAATATGGCAAATAACAAAATAATGCATTAACACTAATTTTTCGACGCAGTATGATAAAACCAGTATCGTACTCCTAGGTGACGGAATTCCTGCAAAAATTCAATTCCTGTTCTTGTTCCTGTTTCTACATTCAAAGATGCAGGAACCGGAATTTTTTACGGTTTTGTGTCAAATTATTAATAATCGTTTGAATATTGGAAACTGTCTTTGAAAAATTGTTTTTGCTAAGAAACTGTTTACGGCCTATGTTTTCGCAAAATTTGATGATGAAAATGCTGAAAGTTCACCTTGAGCCATTCTTGGCAAGTTTTCTATGAAGTACAACAGTAATTCGGTGACGAAAACTGTTTCAAATTCCAGTTCCTGTTCCAGTTCCTGCAAAGAAATTCAATTCCTGTTCCTGTTCCAGTTCCTGTTCCGCAAAATTTAGTTCCTGTCGGAACCCTGGGGCAGGGTGCAACCAGAATTCCGGTTCCGACATTTTTTCACCTTCCGGTTCCGGTAAATTTTTACCGGATTTAAAAATTCCGGTATTATAATTTGGCCGTTTTCTTAACTTTGCTAATTTTTAAGAATCTCTTTTGAAAGCCACTTGTACTCCGAATATAAGCCATTGATGGTGGATTTCACTTCAGTCGATGATGAAAATCTAAAATACAACAAATAAAATAAATACCTATGTTCGGCTAAGGTTATTTCACAAATAATAGAGCAAAAAATAAGATTAAAATGAAATTTTTGGTGAAATGCATTTTTCACTTTACGGTTCTGGTTCCGGTTCCAATAAAATTTTCAAATTCCGGTTCCGGTAAATTGTAATTCCGGTTGCACCCTGCCCTGGGGGTAGGTAACCAGAGGAAACAGAGCTTACCTGCAAAAAATTTTGCCCCCTCACTCCAGAAAACTTTAAGTCGCCGTCAACCTTTATTGAGCGAAGCGAAACTGCGAGCGAAGCTCGGAGTTTCGCGAAGCGTTTTATGTTTTGTACTCTGAGGTCGAAAGGTGGATGTCCGTCCGCCCGTCTATCCGTCCGAAAAGAATCTCAGGAACGGTTGAACCGATTTTGATAAACTTTTTTTGTATAAAAGCCAATTATCCTGGGGTGTTAACCCCGCATTTGGGTCTTAAAATTTTAAGTCGTTTATTAGCTACAGGCTCATTTGCATAATTAATTAAACCTAAATTACACAGGACTTTCTACATTATTTCACTAATTATTACCGTTAGAAGCAATCTAATTTCAGCATTAAAGGGTTTTTGGGTGCGAAGAATCTGCATATTAGCATAGTATATAAGCCTAAATTAGGACTTTTTACAATATTTCATTGATTATTAAGGCTAAAAGCAATATAATTTCAGCAGTAAATGGATTTTAGGTGCGAGGAATTTGAAGAAATTATTTACAAACCGCCAAAACCTCTAATTGAATAGTTAGCTAATAGCTAATTTGCCTATTAGCTTGTTGATAAGCCTAAATTAGGACTTTTTAAAGTATTTCAATAATTATTAGGTTTACTGAAGATTTTTGGGTGCGAAGAATCTGAATAAATTCTTTGCAAACGCCTAAAACCGATAATTGAATAGTTAGCTAAACAGATGATTTGCATATAAGCATAATGGGCGTTACATATAAATGCAGATGTCCCATATTTTTTACACGATACCTTAACTGTTTTAAACGTAAAAATGCAACTATTTGTGCTTTGTCACAATAAAATTAATCATATAAGGTGTTTTGGGTTTCCTTGCATAAAGTGGAATTTTGGCTAACCAGAGGGGTCATTCTGTTTCCCAAATCACTGTCGAGACCGAGACCAGCCGAATCCCGATACTTACCTAGACCGAGACCGCCCAGCCCTGGGAGGCGCATCCTTCCATGTTCGTGCCTTAGGTTTCCACCTAAAAGTGAACTTATCACCTTTGAGCAGTGACCAATCTAATTTTTTGGCGTGATATATAAGATTGCTCACGCTTTCCAAGTCGGCTCCTAGACCAATATCAGAGTTCTGTTTTAGGTCCCCTAAATTTTTACCGGACTGGGTAGCTGGGCCAAACCAAACTGTTCATTACGTGAACACGACTTAGGAGAAAATATTAACTCTAGTACAGAACTTCAGTTTAGGGTCTTTGTGGACGTATTTTTGTCCTGCAGTTAAACCGGAGTGTGGGAAAGCTGGGAACCAGGATTTAGGGTGAGCTTTGAAAAACTCGCGTGCAAAGTGAGCGATAAGTTACACATTGTTTCAGTACTAAATCCCTTGTAACAATCTCAAAACGTATCTTCATTTATGAACTGCTTGGTCTAAATCACGAAACCGGACCCCCCCGGTCAAGCAATTGTGTAACTGTGAAGTTTTGCATCATTTTATTAGCTTTCAAAGGCAAAATTTTGTTTTCCTTTGAACAGCGCCGAAGGCAAAATTTTTCGAAAATTGAATAACTAACAACCTCGCGAGCGAGAAGCTAGGCGTTATTTTTGCATCTAACGTATATTATGATATATGAACTGATTCCAATTGGGGGCGCGGCGCCCCGCCGCCCCCCTTTCAGACCTGCCAATGTCATGTGTGATATTTTTGTATTATTTCTTTCCGTTAGTATGGTAATTGTCGCCCGGACGTATTGTGATTAGCTGTGAAGTGTTGGTATATGTGGTACAGCATCTATATGTGCATAGTGTATGTAATGAAAGACACATACATACACGTGCATATATAGTGCTAGAGAAAATTATAATATAGGTCGAGTGGTGTAATGGGTAGCGCGCTTGACTCGTGATAGAGAGGTCCGAGGTTCGATTACCGGAGTGGCCATATGTTTCGGAAAAATTAAGGAGAAAAACCATGTATATTCGCAGTTTTTCGAGGGAAGAGGTGGTTCCGCCCGTGCAGTTCTGACATCCCGTAGGCTGTTTCTTGTCAGTCCGGAACGTGTATCGAACTCTCAGTATATGGATCCTAAACGAATATTCTACCACTGCGCCACGTACCCGCCTATCCAACTGCATTTTTCGTCGACTATGTCGACCGTATGCCAGCTAGCATACATACTGTGCACTGCACTATATTGCATGTGCAGCTAACAGACAAGCATGTCTCACATGCTTACATTTTTGACAGAATTCTATCATATTTGGCGTACCTCTTGGAATTCCCCGGGACTTTTCACCTATGTATTACTATTCGACCACATGGACCGGCACTGGTACAAAAGTTTCTAGTGCTGAAAGTCGGGAAGAAACTATATAGTTGGCATACGTAAACGGCACTAACGGGCTCGTGCTCAATTATTATGCGTATCGTACTTCATACTTGTCAGTAAAACTTATAAAGTGTCTTATAACGCGTACGAGTCGTAGGATTGTGTAAAATTGAGCTAAAATTGTTCCAGAATCGACAGGAAACTACACGATACCCGTCTTCGGATCGGTGAAAACCGATTATTACCGACGCCAATGTCCATTAATCGGCACAACCCTACTTTCGATTGATGTGCTGCACGAGATTGAGGTTTTACTTGTGTTCATGCAACCGCATATCACACAGCTTACATATTTATAGCTAGCTATGATTCTATTTGCAAATTATTTTCAACTGAAATTTTAACTTAGAGCCAGGTTGTTGATTTGCTAGTTTGCGGGGCCAATGTGAAGAACATGTGCGGAACAGTATTATAAGCTTATTCCTAAGCTTAAACCAAAGCCTTAGCCTATGCATAAGAATGAGCATATTCCTACGCTTACTCTTTTCAAGTCCCACGCAAAATCCTTCCGCCGCTGATCGTTACATGGAGTTTGCGGTTACATGCCTTGAGTTCTTATGTTTATTGAAGTCCTGTGTCTGTATTCTCGGCTGTATATAGAATATACAACCATTTAGCAATATGTTTTTGAACAGACCCACTGGTTCGCAAGCTTTAAGACCTATTGCTAACTAGTGATTGTCGCTACACCTCTGGCTTAGACTTTAGGCTTAGGCCTTGGTTTACAATTCGGCTTTAGCTTTGCAGGCTGAACAGGATAGACTCTGAATAGGCGTTGGTTTAAACGTACGTGTAGGTGTTAATACTTAGGCATTAAGTTCGGCGCACATTTTTGGAATATGCTTTACGTTAGATGTAGACATAGGGCTAGGCTTAAGGCAGTCTCAGCCTAGGTTAGCTGACCCTTCAGTCGAAAAGCAAAGAATCGGTCTGAGTCAGCATCTTTGTTGGACACTCCACCATGTTATCCAAAGTGAAAAAAAGAAACGTCTCAAAGTATGCATTAGTCATGGGAATTAAAGTTCAAGTAGTAAAACTTCAGCTCAAGTAAAATCTACAAACCTAGGGGAAAGACGAGTTACATCATACTACTGCAATTTCAGTTTTAGTGTCCAACTTGCGGTCTGTATGTCGCGGTTGACACCTGAGGAAAACCTGTGTTCACGATTGCGATCGAGCTCGAAACACAGCTTAGTATGCTTTAGTACCTTTTGTACCAGCCACGTGTGCTCACGTGCTATTTCGATAGTCAGCATGACGACACCCTGCATCAACACAGGCTGTTATTCGCGTTAAATTCGTAGCTATGTATAACTTTTTGCAAAAGCGTTTTATGTTGAGACCTAAGCCCGTATTCGGAAATGCGTGCAGCACCTATTACCTGTTGGTGTTAGATCTTGTAACTTTCAAACCAGGGAAAACAGCAATGAAATTTAACGCACTTACTGCATTCGATTTACCCTGCCGTGCAAATTTGAAGATCTGCAATTGTAGCAGTTCGTTAGTTTGAAAACCTATTAACCAAACGCATATAGCAACTATCACCAGTTAGCGATAGGTTTTCAAACCAACGAACGTGCTGAATTTCAAACCTCTACATTCTCTGGTTCGAAAGTTACAAAGCCTATCAGCAGTTGGCAGTAAGTACCACTCAGAGAGCACAAGCTCTGTTCATGTATGCATATTATTGCAGCGAGTGTTCTAACCTGCATCTTGCACGTTTAATTTGCTACTGCCAGTATTTGCATAACAAAACCGTAACACTCAACAAGATTTATTTAGATTATATAATTTATTATATAAAGACGTATAAGTGATCTAATTATCATACTCATTGTTAATTGTTATTGTTAGTTAATTACTTGTACCGCTATAATGGGGTAAGTTATTTCACCTGCTCTATACATTGTTATTGAAGTGATCATTTTGGTTTACCGTGCTCTGGTCTTGAACAGGTCATCGCGTTACCTTTCAATTTTTAGTCTATTGATATTTGATTTAGTTCGAAATAATTTCGTAACAGATACTGTTTAATCCTTTAGTTTGCGTTAGACGTTGACATAGTCTATATAGTATTTATGTATAATTCAAGTTTGTTTATATAACGCCTTGTTTTTCTTGCCGGGTGGTTGGTGGGAACTTATTATTATATTATTACAGTGACGATGGTAAAAAGAAAGCTGACGAATTAGCAACTGCAATCTTGAAAGATAAAGCAAAACCAAATCGGTTAATAGTTGATGAGGCGGCCAATGATGATAATTCAGTAGTAGCATTATCGCAGGTAAATTAGTATTTTATGTAACCGTGACCTTAAATCTGGGTTTTTTTCCGGAAAAAATTAACTGAAAAAATGGAAAATATTCATTCTTTGTCTGAGTGATCAATTATCGCTGCCTTAGCCGGCGTTTTCCCAAAATTGCTTGGGCTATATACGTATGAAACTTTTTGCATATTTGAGTTTCTGATGACATCCCCTGATCATTCCATGCCCAAATCTGAATTTTTGAAAAATTCGATTTTCAAGCCACAAGGTCAGCCCCTTAGATCCCAAAATATTTTAGAAAAAAATCGCTAAGCTAATTTTACTCCGGATATTGTGTCCGGGTATTTTGTAATACTCAGGCCCGGACCCAGAATGACTTGTTGTGAAAACCCGGACACGGACCCGGAATTTATTGAATCGAAAACCCAACCCAGAATTTTTACCCAGAATACCCGGACCTGGGTGTAACTATAATTGCTAGTGTGCAATTTGTATTCCGCTGCTCATTGTATGCTTCAGTGAAGTGGTTACGCAGGGGGAACAAGAACAGCCTTTACGTGTTCCAACTTGGCTCCGGTTGCGGTTGGCACATGCACCGGCGCCTTGGGCCCCGTTTTCTATACCGGGGTAACTAGTATATACTACGAACTATTTAAATATTCTTCGGCATTGCGTCTGCTGTTGTGTTAGTAGGTACTATTCAATGTAACTTAGTGTAACACAATAAGAAACTAAGGGAAAGATGGCTTATTAGTTGGCCAATACGTATGTATGACCCTTAGAACGTGTTACGTCTGATATTAGTACATGCGGGGGCTTACATAGGACTTTGGAAAAAGGGTTATTACCAGAGGGCAACCGTACTTATAAAATACCCGAACCGGAGCTGGAACCGGAAAGTTAAAAAATACAGGAAAACAACAAATACTTGTTACGGGAAAATTCAATGCCAAAATCTTGAAACAAATGCAGTAGCTGAAAACGTATGATAAATTATAAAGTATGTCACAAATTCAAATTTTGGCAATACACGCTCCGACTATTATAGAAAAATAATCAATAATAATACACAAATTTATCTTAATCTTTAGAATGAGGTGAATTTTCAATACCGAAATACTCGAATATTCCGGTGACATAATATATACCTTATTTCCCTACCGCAACTGGAATTCCGATTGTATATACCGTGGTTGTTACGTTCTATAAATATTTCGAAGTCGGCTTTCTTGTGTAGCACACTAAAACGGTGTCCAAAAACCCTGTACAAAAATCCGAAAGGATGGGTTTTCGCCTCTGAACTCCTGGACTCGACCGGATGTTAATTTACCGGAGCAGGATAGCTGATTTCTTACCCGGAATCGGATGTTAATTCGATATGTCATCTTGAGTTGTTCCCTTTGGCAGTAATTGAGCAGCTTAGAATATACCTTTATTGAGTTGGCTTCGTTTTTATATTTTTACTTCAGTTCAGAAAGCGTAAGCTCTTAGCTTGCACGAAAATGCAATCGCTTCAGTATGATCCGGGTGCAATCGGAATACCAATTCAAAACGAGTTCCGGTTATGATTGCACAATCAATCGGAATCGGAATATCCACATATTAATTTTAGGCCAACTTGTTGTGATGTGTTGTATAAACATTCTGTATTATTTATGTATTAAATTGTTTTCGATAAGTAAACTTATCAATAATTGGTTGTAGTTTATTCTTTAGTAAACTGGAACCAAAACATACTAGTTTCATTTACTAACACAAATAGTTACTTGACATTATCAATTAAATAAACATATGTATAAAATACGACTCTCAAATTCGAGTATAATCTGTAGAGCACTTCTTAACGAGATGTTCGGTCTACAGCGAGGTCCGGTACAGGGTCTACAGATCGTATAGTCTAAATAACATTGACAATAACATAAAGAAACTGAATAGGTTTATAACAGAGTCAGTAAGATTTTAACTTAGACGTTAACATAGTTATCCTAGTTTTAAGAGGCTGTGTAACAGACCAACTGTGTCTAAACACCACGAGGTCTCTGTCAACGGATATCTGTCTATTAGTTTTACAGAGTCAAAAAATGATTTCCAATTTGTTCATGCGACGTTTTTGAGTATTGTTGCCAGCCAACAGACACCATAAATCAATATTATACCTGTTAATACAAATTATCCGTATAGTCACAAATTTTATAGTTCCGATTCCAGTATAAATTTGCTGTTCCGATTCCAATTCGGGAATAATCCAGTTCCCCTTTGCACCCTGAGTATGATATTAAATGTGCTCTCGTATAAAAAGCAGTATTATTTTATTCCGCACCACAACCGTAAATATCGGATGGGTTTTTGTCGAAACCGGATTATATGGAGGTTTTCACCTTATATCCGGTTTCTTGTATTTGATAACCGGTCCCTTGTGCTTGTGTGGACTTTCAATGTGAAATTACTTCTTCTATGTTATTGATCGAGTTATTTCATGCGGTTGTTGTGCTCATTTTGCAGGCGAAATTAGACGAGCTAATGTTGTTTCGCGGAGATACAATTTTGTTAAAAGGCAAACGCCGTAAAGACACTGTATGCATTGTTTTATCAGAAGACGGGTTACCAAACGAAAAAATTCGAATGAACCGATGTGTTCGCAACAATCTCAAAGTTCGCCTTGGTGACGTAGTTAGGTAAACGATTACTTTTGTTTTGAAATTTGCAGCACAAACTGTATTAATTTGAAAGCTTGAGAATTTGAAAATAGCACGAGTTCTTTAGCAAATGCTGGGTTCCCCTGCACAATTGTTTTACTATAACGCAACTGAATAATATTCAATCAAATACAGATAGCAGTCGAACTCGATTTTCCTAATTAATTTATGATTGGATGTATAACGCCTTGCAAACAAACGTTAGAATGTCGATATCGGGCATGACGTTTCGTGTTAAATTATAAAAGTGTAATGTAGTGATCCTAACTGTTCTTTAAACGTCATGTATTAAAATTGAAATCAATTTCGGCATCGGTTCGGCATCGGAAGAATTTGAAAATAAGAATCGGCAGCAATATCGCAACAGCACTATGGATATTGTTTTCAGCGTTCAAGCTTTACCTGATGTGAAATATGGCAAACGAATTCATGTGCTACCCATTGATGATACCATTGAGGGTCTAACCGGGTGAGAATGCATTCATTTAATTAGTTACTCGTTTTATTGATATTTGCTTATTTTTATCACAAGTCGTATATAGCAATTAAGTTTGTTCCGTGGTATAAACTTCATGGTGCAACCAAATATCCTGCTTGCTCTCTTGAAAAATCGCTACACCAAAATTACAATATTTTGCAACTGTTTAATGGCAGATAACGAAATCAGCGTGATTAACTTTTACTTTTTGTCGAAAAATACGTTAAAATATCCTGGACCGATATTTTTGGTATACGGTCGCACCCTGAAGAGCATTTTTGTATATGTGATTGTAATTTATTATATTAAATTAATGCCGTTTAGCATGTATGTATATGAAAGCTGTATATTAAAATGTGATTTTAGACTTAATTAGGCCGTACAAATTGGGTTTCATAATTTTTCAGTAATTTATTCGAAGTGTTTCTGAAACCATACTTTCTGGAAGCATATCGGCCACTGCGTAAAGGCGACAGCTTCACTGTTCGCGGTGCAATGAGAACTGTCGAATTTAAAGTTGTCGAGACTGACCCGAGCCCGTATTGTATTGTTGCACCAGAAACTGTCATTCACTGTGAAGGAGATCCGATCAAGCGTGAAGTAAGCTCACAAGCAGTTACTGTAACCAAATTGCCACAGTTATGCGAATCTGTCCTGAATTAAAATTATTCCCATAACTTTCTGAAATTTCTCATCAAATTTTGTTAAGAAACACAAGTATGCATAGTCGGACAAACTGTGCGTGCCAGCGACAATAAACTGTAGTAGTTTTTTCATTGGAGCGCGAAATTGGAACAGTTGGGCACACATGGAAGTAAGTATCCCGTTCCGGCTACTATGTATGCCTTTTATGTGGAAAGGGAAGATAACATAATCAAACTAATTGATAGTTACCTACTGCTAATTCCGCATTGTTTAATGTTTATAATTAGGAAGAAGAAGAAAACGTCAACGACATTGGTTATGACGATATCGGTGGTTGTCGCAAACAACTTGCCCAAATCAAGGAAATGGTAGAGCTTCCTCTGCGGCATCCACAACTGTTTAAAGCGATCGGGATAAAGGTATTTATTTTATTTAGAGGTGACTTCGGCTTAACAACTTAGTTATGACCCAGAATTCCCAAGTAGATATTTTTATTTGCCAGAAATGATGTGTTCGTATTAGAGTTTGATTTTCAAATTTTGGGATGTGCGAAAATTTCTTCACTTGTACGAAAATTTATTGCAATGTGCAAAAAACTATTTCCTAAACCTAATATATCCAAAGTTAATTTTATCACAAAAACTCAGCGCGAAAGTCCGTGCTAAAATTATAAATGGTGTGCAAATGAGCGTGCTTTCGTACTGATTTTCACACAAAAACAAACCATGGTTGCTACAAAATTATTGCATGTGAAACATGGAATTGTAGACCGCTGTAATCTCGATATGCCATTTATGACAAGCGAAAATTTAGAGCATTAGCCAGTTGGAATGCTATCAGTTCCATTTCTGGGCGCATGTGTGTGTCCGATCAGGAAAACTGATATCTTTATTGCGTTTTTGTTTGAAAATTTACTTGAAATGAGCCGTTCGTCTAAAATTATAATCGTTTATAATGGATAGAGCTGAAGTCATCATATAATGATGTAATGTAGTATCCTATCTGTTTATTAAGCATGGTATATTAAAGTTGGAATCGGCATCGGCAAAATTTCAAAATAAGAATCGGTATCGGCAAAAATTTTGGTATCGGCACATCCCTGATTTGATTCGTGGTAGCAGTTGCTATGTGTATACGCCGTAGACTATACTCAGTTCTGTGAACAGGACGTAGTCAGGGGGTCAAATTGTAGGAAGCTTTGAGATTTTATGCAGAAGTTTTTAGACTAGGTTTCAGTTTGCAACACCGGATACTTCCCCCCTTCGAATTTTTTATAAAATGTAACCCACTTTCCAAAACTCTGGTAACGTCCATGCGCATATACAATTTATTAACTTGTATATTGAAGCCTCCGCGTGGAATTTTATTGTTCGGACCCCCTGGGACTGGCAAAACGTTGATTGCTCGTGCTGTTGCGAATGAAACTGGCGCATTTTTCTTCCTCATTAACGGTATGTGCGGTGCTAATCGATTTAAATAAGATTGATTGTTTTCGTTTCAAAAATCATTTTTCAATAGATAAATTTTATTAATTAACAAACTATGTTTTAAGACATTCAGAGATTCGGACCAATAACCAAAAATCAACGTAATCTAAAATTAACTGTCTAATTGAACCGTCGGCCTTTGAAACTATTTTGCAGATGTACTAAAGTTTGACCCATATTTTGTCTTGTGCTTTTTAGGTCCTGAAATTATGAGCAAGCTGGCTGGCGAATCGGAGTCGAATTTGCGGAAGGCGTTCGAAGAAGCTGAAAAGAATGCGCCAGCCATTATTTTTATTGATGAGCTAGATGCAATTGCACCGAAACGAGAAAAGGTAACTTGTATGGATAATTAGTGTTGGACTGATACTGTGAAATACCGTTACGCTGACACTATGGTATGTACTTGAGCTGTACGCCATACCGCAGAACTTGGAAGACAACATTGTCCTGCCGGATGCAAATGCTACTTGCATATATATGTGAAATCTAACTTTCCGTTGAGTTAATAACAAAAGCAGCTGCACTTTTTGTATAATTTTTTATTCAACTTGCAGGGATAATTTAGCTTTTTTTATTGTTTGTGGATGATGACGCATGTAGTATGTTGTTTGGGTTATGCACGATCATTTTCTGTCTCCTTCTGAGGAGCTGACGAAGATAGCTAAAATTTTGTACACGGTGTTCCGATGCGTCCAACGCGTATGCCTATGCTTATTATAACGGAATATATGGTTGCCTAAACAGGACTCTGTGCAAATGAATTGGATTGCAGATATACGTACATTTCCACTGATTGTTTAGACTCATGGGGAAGTAGAACGTCGGATTGTATCTCAGTTGTTGACACTGATGGATGGTTTGAAGCAACGTAGTCATGTTATTGTCATTGCAGCTACTAACCGTCCTAATTCGGTCGACGCTGCTTTGAGGCGGTTTGGTGAGTCCGCGGACGGTTTTTGGTTGCACTTAGAACTTTCACTGCTTGTATAATTTCGCAATTTTATAACTAAAGCCCTATTCACTCGTGCTATCAGCTGCAACTGCCAAATGTAAAAACTTGCGCTTGCAAATTGCAGCTGTGAGTTTTCGCTGCAAAAGCTTGCACGTGTGAATTGAGTTTAGTCGCAGACTGTTAAGTACTGATATTGTTGCAATTTTCCATTTGCTAGAAGTGTAAGATTAACGCTGGGTAATCGATAACGTGGGGGGGGGGGGTCAAAAAGGTGTTAAAAAGACTTTTTGTTTAATGGTTTATATATATGGCCACTAAAATTCACTGCCACATTCAACGGTTTATGTGTATTGTAAGGCCGTTTTGATCGAGAAATCGATATTGGAATTCCGGATGCAATTGGTCGGTTGGAAATTTTGCGGATTCATACGAAAAATATGAAACTGCATGATGATGTAGATTTAGAACAGGTACGCATGTGAAGTGTTATTTGTGGTTTCTAGCTGGCGCAAAGTGCTAATTTCTTAATGTGCTTTTCTATAGAGTTTTGGGTTGTGCCAAAAAAAGCATCGAGATGGTGTCATAACGTTGGTCTTATGTGTATTCAGTCTAGCAGGTACGTTTATAAACAGATTCTCTATTTTTTCCAAATGCTCATTTTTGCGATTTTTGCTTCATTCATGACGGAATATAGGATCTCAATTGGTGTTCGTTTGAGTAATTTAACAAACTGAATTCGGAGCAAAAAATTTTGCTGCGCTTTTAACAAGATTCAATATGACATAGTGATGCCTAGCTTTTTGGAGTGTATAACAACTTTACGCGTCAATTTTTGTAAAAATTCGAAATTTTGTTTCCAATTTAGGTCGCAAATGAAACTCATGGCTTTGTTGGCTCAGATATTGCTTCGCTGTGCTCAGAAGCTGCTTTGCAACAAATTCGTGAGAAAATGGATCTCATCGATTTAGAAGATGATACAATTGATGCTGAAGTGCTCAATAGCCTTGCGGTGACGATGGAAAACTTTCGGGTTAGTAACAGTTTACCGGGACGGGAGTGGTTGTTAGTTGAACATAGAGCCGGCATTTTGAAATTGTAAATTTTTCTTAAAGATAATCATATCCTTCCACAACGAGTGAGACTTTTGGAGTGCCCACATCTCGTTGCTAGGCCGGTATTCTTAAATGTATGTAGCACCGGTCACTGGTTAGCAGGGTTCCATCAAAATTCCTGTTCTGGCCGCAATTCCATTACAAAATCACTAGTCGAACTTCATGCGTTTCATCTCGGTCAGTTTAGTTGATAAGTTTTAAATTGAATTATTTGTTGAGTGATTTTGTAACATTAATGAAAAGAAAAAGACATTTCAAAAAATCGCTTAAGGCACGTTTTTGACGATTTTACTAAAACGTAAAACAGTAATTCGGTGTTGAAAATTATTTTGAATTCCGCTTCCTGTTCCGCAAAAAAGTTCAACTTTTGTTCCTGTTCCGGCAAAATTTAGTTCCTGTTCGAACACAGCTAGTGAGTAAAAGGTTCTCAAACAAGAGAACAGCGACAGATATAGATCCCATTTGTAGTAGTATACAGTAGTACGGAACGTAACATCAAAAACTGTACTAAATTGCGAAGTCGACCATCCGTTGCATCAAAAGTTACGAGGTTTATCTCCATCTGGCTGTAAGTGCTATAGGCATTCTAGAATATTTGCCCTAATGATTGTATTTCGCGTTGTTTCAGTTTGCGTTGGGCAAGAGCAGTCCAAGTGCATTGCGTGAAACGGTTGTGGAAACTCCGAACGTAACATGGGAAGACATTGGTGGTTTAGAAAATGTCAAACGCGAATTGCAGGAGCTTGTTCAGGTTTGTTGCTTGATTTTTTTCAGCATGGAATTTAAAATATCGTGGTGTTGAATTTAACTAGCTTTGTTTGAACAGTTGAAATGCATATTAAAACTTGTTGAAGTTTTACTTGTATGGCGACCTCGATTCTGACTGACAAATTGTCGTAAAATAGACAGTGAGATATTGAGTGTATTTAGAAAGCCATAGTTTTTCAAATAAATTTAAAACTTCCGCAAAACAAATTGAGCTGTTGTTGTGACTTGCCATTTTCAAACATAAGTGGCTTATCGACTCAACACGCGTTAGCCATAAGTAACAACCCAATACGTGGTTCTTGTCCGGATACGTACATACTTATTTCATCGTTTGTATGTTTGCTTGGGTTTCGAAACACTTAGTGGTCCTACAGGATGCGACCGGATATCAGGTATCTGGTGTAAACCTAATCACATACAGGATATTTACGGTGTGTACCCTAATAACAAAGCTGCTTTTGACAAGTCGACAAATTTAACATCTTGCTGCGATTATCTTTCAAAGCTAGTAAAGTGCTGTTAAGTTTTCACTAACTAAAATAAAATAAAAAATCAATGCGAACGACTAGTTGGAATGCTGCAAAATTCATTTACTGTCAAGAATCCTCACATCTTGATGCAATATCTGGTTCCTGTTAAATATTCGGTATCCGGTAAATTAATATCCGTCCATTCTGCATACATAGGTTTGTCGCTAATTTCAGTATCCGGTCGAGCATCCGGAGCAGTATTTAAAATTCGGTATGCAACCATCGCGCGGTGTGTTGTTCTACGGGCCGCCTGGTTGTGGCAAAACACTACTGGCGAAAGCGATCGCACACGAGTGTCAAGCAAATTTTGTGTCGATCAAAGGACCCGAGCTGTTAACGATGTGGTTTGGTGAATCCGAAGCTAACGTTCGCGATATATTTGACAAGGTAAATGAAGGCAGTTGAATTTCAGATGACGGTTATACTCGAATTTAAATATGTTTTGAATTGTGCTTAGTATAATGTTATTTTATCGCCATATTTTAGTGATAAGTTACATTTCGAACTGGATAACAGCGGTAAATGAAAAAATTACTGATTGACAAGACTACCGCTACCGAGTTGGAGTAATTGAGTTTAACATAACACATGATCAGGGTTCCAATCGGAAGTACATTATTGTCGGAAGCTGAATCGGAATCAAATTTTTTGCCGGAACCGGAACCGGAATTTAAGTTTTAGTATTTGTATTAAAAAGTAAAGTGTATGACTTGACTTTTTTTGCAGTATGCGTGTTTGTACATATTGTTCGCAGATTCGGTAAAAATTGCTTGTGTATTAGGCTGTATTAGCGATTTAAAAACATTTTAATGGAGGCCAGCCAGTAATTCTCAGAGCGTTGGATCCGCTTGGCCGTATGTTTAAATGCAGTTACGCATTTTTAGCATTTTAAACTTTAAATATAATGTCTTATGAAACGATAAATAACAGGACCCAGATTTTAGAAAGAAAAATCAATTTTTAGGAGTGCAAACATAAAGTTTTCAATTGTTGTCACATTTTGATAATCTACGGAATAATTTGCTCTGCTGCTGGACGCTTTTCTAATTATTACTAAGAAAATACCCGACAAAAAATTTGATTCCGATTCCGACAAAACGTGCTTCTGATTGGAACCCTGATATATACTATTGTCTTTTTATATACTAGTCAGCCGACTTTGCGCAATGCGCAAAAGTTAGCGAACCTACAACAATCCGCATGCAAATTTTCTTTCCACAGAACAATAACATTTTTTGAAAGAAATATAGCAAACAAAGTAATGCTGGAAAATTGCGCAAAATAAGTATATGAGGCGTTCCAGTTTTAGTTATAAGATATACTGCTGTTGTATATGTATATAAACAGAAGACAGAAATTACGGGGTCGGAGTAGATTGGAATCCAAATTTAGCTGGGATCGGAATGTCGTTGGAACCCTGCAAAAGATTAATGGTTTTGTTCAAATTATAGCGAACTTCAATCTGTGTACTTCTTCGTTTTAGGCTCGTGCTGCAGCGCCATGCGTATTGTTTTTCGATGAATTAGACTCAATTGCAAAATCACGTGGGGGAAACGTTGGAGATGGAGGTAACGATCGGATTTTTTTGTTTTGGATTTAATTTTTGTAGCAATTTATCGTAGTATATAATACTTGTAGTGTCTGTCGTTACAATATTCAACGCACGGTGCTATACTTGTTGGTATTTCGGGACCGCCCTTCAACGTGCGACATCGAACACGAATTGCCAAACAAACAATGCCAGATGCTATTTCGCGTACGCCGCTTGTCCAGTGCCGTGGGGTATCGTTCACGAATTACTCTCGTATTACACTGTGCGGTGGCGGCGGCGCCGCACGACAAGTATACCGCCACCCTACCTGTATACCGGTTAATTGGAGACTGGAATGGAAAAATGAATACTATGTCACTGAGATGGTAACTCAATCTACAACCTTGTCTGCAGTGCATTGTAACGCCCTTATTGTCCGTATTATTATTTGAATAATTCGCATTTATATGCCGGTTTTCCAAATATCATTTTTCCAATACATGGGGTTATTTATTTTCAACACGAAATAAAACTGGTCTTTTAATAACGACATATCCTGTGGTTCTATAACTTGGCCTGTAAACTGTATAGCGGTGTTGTGAGTAGCGTTCTGATTGCTTTAGTATGGTGAATAAATGGCGCTTTGAATTATAGTAGTATGTTCAGGTCTATGAACAGCGTTCTATAGATTCGCACTAAATTTGACGCTTTGTGATCCGTCCGTTGTTTGTAGGTGGAGCGGCTGACCGCGTAATTAACCAGATTTTGACTGAAATGGATGGCATGACATCAAAGAAGAACGTGTTTATCATTGGAGCTACAAATCGGTATATCAGTTTGTTGTAGTTTTGTTTGAAACAAAATTAAAATAGTTGAAACTTTGTTCTCGTCACAGTATACCTACTTCAACGCAGGGTGGCAACAAAGATTCTGATTGGGATTCGGCAAAAATTTGCGGTTCGGATAAGGATTCGGTTGTGAATAAGCCGAATCCAACAATGTTCGGCAAAATGCTTTTTCTGTTTTAAAAAATAAAAATTTTAAATAACTAGTGTAATTTAATATTTTTTTTCAGGTCACAAGTCCCAGAATTGATGTCGGGCACGAAATAATTTCATTTTCAAATGATGGAATAATTAATTTTTTAGTTTTGCAGGTCCAAAAACAATTTTCATATTTTATTAAGAAGTGTCGTAGTATTCTGAAACAAGTTGTTGATATTTCTCCGAAATTTGCAAAATGCAAGGGTTCTTCGATTCGGATTCGGCAACTTAGCAATGGATTCAGATTCGATCAAATCGTGGATTCGATGCCACCTTGCTGCAATGCATGGTAGTGTGCTGTTTTACCACTGAAAATGTTTTGCTACCCACTGGCGTAGCCAGCAAAAATTTCTGGGTGTCACGAACTGCTGTGATATTTATACTACGTATTTTTTACTTTAAATTTTTCATGTGAAGGGGTCTTGCTTTTTTAATTTTGTAGAAGTTGCGAAGGATTAGTACCCACCACTGCTCCTACCTATTCCCCTGGCTACTGCAAATTACAATGTTCACAGCGGTTGGATACTTGTGTTGCTAGACTGTGAGGAAATTTTCTAAAATTTGAGCCTCTATTTCGGAAGTTCCAAGATTTATCAGCTACTACTGATCGTTATTACACGCGGCTAAGTAAACTGTGTTCGTTTATAGGTTGTTTACAGCTCAGTTAGAGTAGTTGAATTTGAAAGTACGCCTTCTTGTATTTTAGGCCGGATATCATAGATCCTGCAATTCTGCGTCCTGGCCGCCTTGACCAATTGATTTATATTCCGCTGCCAGACGAACAAAGCCGGTCACAGATATTGAAAGCGAATTTGCGCAAAAGTCCTATTGCCAAGGTAAGTTACTATCTTTTTACAATGGTGAAGCCTTGGTAACTTAAAAAATTACCTAAAGTCGGGGTCTCTAAGCGTATGTAGTTGAATACCGTTTGTAAAGTCCCGCTTTGATTCTTGTATGCTATGTTTTGGGCCATTGAGAAAACTCTGGCAGCTATAATTATGTTTAGAAAGGCTGAAAATTCATGATTTCTGTTGTTAACATTATTTTTGAAAAAGTTGTCATTTTTGTCGTTTCCAGGATGTGGACTTGACGTTTTTGGCGAAAACTACGCACGGATTTTCTGGCGCAGATTTAACTGAAATCTGCCAGCGCGCATGCAAAATGGCCATTCGTGAAAGTATCGAAAAAAGCATTCGACACGAAAAGCAATTACAAGAAGCGATTAAGCGCGGTGAAGACGTTATGGTAAGCTTTTATATCATTTTTGTTGTGTTTTGGAGTTTCGCAATAAAAAGGATGATGGTTAGAGCTGTCTTTCAGTTATGAACTGGATTCTCGGACATAGGTTCAAGTAGAGTGCGACCGGATATTAATTTACCGGAACCAAATACGGGTATTGAATTTTCTACCGGAACCGGACATTAACCTGATATGTCATGTAAATTTGTAGAATGTTAATATATTTGAATCGCGGAAAATATATGTTTACTGAATTAGAATTAATTGTTAACTTGAGCTTTTCATTTTCATTTTCACTTCAATGTATCAAAACTTTAACTGCTTGACTTGCCAAAAATGCAATCGCATAAAGATGTTAAAAACGCTCAAATATCAAAAGCAGTTTTATGAAGTTCAGGACCACCACCGTAAATATGGGGCATCCACCAGGTTTATATCGGATACCGGAACCGGATACAAATACCGATTTTACCGGATATTAAACCGGATCCAGATGTTCAGCCGCACCCTGGCTCAAGTTGGTACAATGCATATTCCATCATTAATTTCGTTCAAACTACTAATCTTGAGGCAGGGAGTGTTCGCGTATAGTTCGGCGCAGCAATGTCTCAGAACCACTAATTGTTTTGTATTGTTGGTAGCAAAGTCGTTTAACTAGTTTGGGTTACGCTTCCTTTTTGTATGCAATTTAGTGTTGCAACTTTTTGACGTGTGGCACTATCCGGCAACGGTATGCAAGGCGCCATTCTTGTGGCGCTGTGCTTGGCGGCGTTCATCAGAAGGCAACATACCGAGCAGTTTGCGTGCGATACCAATCTGTGACGAATGGCGCCGGTTGACGTTGAATTTTTTAAAAATGTAACGCCACCCTATTTGTTCGGCTGTTAACAGGACGAAGAATATGATCCGGTGCCTGAAATTCGCCGAGATCATTTCGAAGAAGCTATGAAATTTGCCCGACGTTCGGTGACGGATAACGATATCCGCAAATATGAAATGTTTGCACAAACGTTACAGCAGCAACGAGGATTTGGCGGATTTAGGTATGTTAATTGCTCGAGTAAATAAGAGACGCTATTGAATGGTGCTTGAGCGAAGGCATTCCAAGTGACTGCAGTGTGGGCTGTGGCAGATTTATCGCTCAAGGGTGTTTGGCTTTATTGATTTACTTTGCTGCTTCTAGGTTTCCTGGTGCATCTGGAAATCAACCGGGCGGCGGCGGAGCCGGTGGGACTGGAGGCGGAGCCGGAGGTCCAGCAAATGACGATGATGATTTGTACGCTTGAAGCCTAAATATCTTTTGTAAAACAACACATAAGGTTGTTTTTTGCGTTTAGTACCTTTATTAATGTGTACCATGTAACGGTTTAATCGCTGCAATACTAACTTTTGTGATGGTTTCTGTTTTATTGTTTCGTTGCATTGGGATGCGTCATGTATTTAAGTTCGACTGTAACTTGAGGTAAAGTTTGGGGTGCACGTGGGTACAAGTCAAGTCGCACAGTACCAGGGTGTAAACGAATAGTAAAAATAACGGAAACGGATAGCGATCAAAATAACGTAAACGAAAAACTTATATTGAAGTATAAATGTTTCAAAGATTTTTTACTTTTGTGCCAACACACTTGAAGTATACAAATATCCATAGAGCTTTCTAAAATTTTAAAGAAAATATTGCCGATAATTTTTATTTTTCATATCCAACAATAGCATATTTGTAATGAAAAATTGCGAGTTTGTTATACGTGATTTTTAACTAATAACAGAATTTCCGGTATTTGTACAACGGAAACAACACATATATTTACGGGTAACGAGACGAATATCTAGCGATACCCTGCACAGTACTCATTTGATGCTAAGGCGTAGAGTCAACTTCATTTCAAGACTTGATTTAATTTCGTGGAGAGTTCGAGTATTTTGTTACGAATTTTTCTTACCTGTTCGAAATGTTGCAAAATTAAACGTTTGTTACTGTGTTGCTTTTTAGGAGCTATTATTAGTAAAGTGAAACACTGACATTGCAAAACACGTCGCATGATACATCATTTCGCTGGGCTTGTATACAGAATAGATCTTTTAATCTTGCGTGCGTGATATGCGATAAAATCTGACGTATTTTTTGCCGTTTGTCATTTTAATGAATAATTTTGTAGCGCAACCCTAAAGCTTCAGACTAATTTTTTGCTTAGGCTTAGGCGGCCCATGTATAGCACAGGGGCTTCCCGATTTCAAGCTGATAAACTTATGACCCACTCCTTCATGACGTCTAGCAACCCCGCTGGTTTGGTAGGAAAAATCACAAGCATAAATTTTTTACCAGGGAAATGTAAAATTCAGACGCCTGCATATTCCCTAGTTCCGCTGGGAAAGTTAGATGTTTAGAGGCGGCGGAGAGTGGGTTAAAATAAATAACAGTCCGTAACCGAATAACAGGAATTCCCTCTGAAGAGGCTAAATATATATTTCAGTCCCCTCTCTTATTCGGGTCACTACAGTAGGTTTTGTTTGAAAAACGAGAATGGAAAATTGAAACGCCTAGATTTTCCCTTGGTTAGTAAGGAAAATCTGAAGCGAAGGGTTTGTTTGGAAAACGAAAAAAGTGGAAAATTCATAACGCCTAGGGGAATCCCTGGTTAGGCAAGGAAAATCAAACGTGTACTTAGGTTTTGTTTAGAAAACGGAAAATGTAGATAAACGCCTAAATTTTCCCAGCCAAAACCGATGCTACCGGAATTACCTACACTCAATGTTATTAGCGTCGTAGCAGCATGATAAAGGCACATCCTCAACATAAACCCTAGAACTCAGAGTTAAGTGAAGTCTGAAACTTATTGTATTAAAAACATTGTTATGGTTTATCAGTGATGGGCATCGGATATTTTTCATAACCGGATATCCGGCAATTCTCGCCGGGTATTTATCCGCATTTCCGAATATATTCGGATATCCGAAATTAAATTTTCTATTTCGGATATTTGATGTTATGCGTGGTTTACATTAATTTGTGTACGCGATGTGGAAATTCTCAACGGCTATGGACGGCGGTTTTTGCTATTTGAAAAAAAGCAGCTAGCGTTGGCTAAAATTTGAATTTTTTATTTATAAATACGAACTACAAAGCCTTAAAAATCCAAAATCTGTAATTGTAGTTGTATTTTAAATCAATTTTAACACTTGTCGTTTAGTGATTCGAAATACACATCAGCTGTAGTCGGCGCCTTTGGTGAATTTCAGTAGTTGTGTTTAGTACAAACAATTCTGTTTAAGTAACCGTTTGGTAGTGTAAATTTTGTTGGACAAGCAAGCAC
>JASANG010000131.1:0-56245 GCA_030248215.1 Enoplolaimus lenunculus | reverse complement strand
TTGATTAAAGTCTAAACCTGCCCTCCTGGCTCCCACATTGGTACCAGCGAGCCGCGTGCAACACAACGTCCCTCACTGCTGTGTATAATTTTCTTAAACCTAAGCCTAAGGATAATGCCTCAGGCAGATCATTTCTCTATAAGTAGATCGATATCTTGTCCAATCGCTATGGCTGGATCATTTGAAAAAAAAACAGAAAACAAATGCGAAGACGTGTTGATAATAAGCTAAATATAACCAGGAGATCAGAGTTCATATGTAAATTTGAAGGTAAATCAGGCAATGAGTTAAATTTTATACAGTGCAGAAAATAGTCCGCTAAACCTTGTCGGGATTTGCATCTTTAAACTTGTACTGAAATCAAAACAGATCAACGAGAATATACAAAAAATAAGCTCAAAGATAAAACTTTCAGAAGCATTTCAGAAGCAATATGTACAGTAAATGGATGAAGCCAAAACCCATTTTTGAATCCGTTTTTGTCAGACATGAAAATTTAGACGTTAGGTTGTTGTAAAATTCTAACCTAAACCTGATTCAGGGTGTTTTAGAAATACATTTCGAATTCATTTTTCTAACTTTATTTAATCAAATTTTGTGTTCAAAATTTTGAGTAAGATAGAGAAGTTAAAGATCTAGCTATATTAGAGTTTCAATTGTTTTAACTATTAGTCCAAACAATATGCAATTAGGTAAATATCTTGAAATGCAAGCAGTTACTATTTAGCATGTGGACCTATAAAGCGGGACGGAATTTTCCGCCTCATGGCAGGCCGTTTTACACGGGACCAAAAAGGGCTAAAATTTCTAAGTGAAATTTGTTTGGGAATGTTTAGCTCATACGTAAAACTTTTTCGGCGCACTGAATATCTAAATTCTTATCGTTTATCGTATTTTTAGGTACGCCGCTTGCTAAATTTGGGTTAAAACTGCCCCTTGTGGTGCGGGCCGGGGTACAGCAGCCTTAATTCTCCGGCCCCACTTGCATCTCCAGAATCAAATGTCCAGTCCAATGGCGGATCCACGGGGGGGCACCCCGGCCGTGCCCCCCCAACAGCATCTCGACAAAAATTATATAGTGTCTATTGCTGTTCTACGCTGTTTATTTCTCTGTTTTATACACAATAGTATAAGCACGTTTTAAAGTTTCTTGGCCCTGGAGTCATTATGCGTTACAATTAGGGATAATAGACATTTATGGAGTCTAAACAAGGGTTTAAGGGCTCTACCCGCTTACGGATTCTTATTAGGGATACGGACTCCTATTAATTGGGACTCGAAATGGGGACCCCCTGTTATTTGGGTCACTACAGTATTGGTCAAAAATAAGTTTATTACCCCTGAAATTTTGGCCCCCCATTTTGAGATCCTGGATCCGCCACTGGTCCAGTCGATAATAATTCTCACACCTATTCGGTAGTAGAAATGTAGCCCGTTAATTCTTAAATATAACTTTTCAGCTAAAACGATGTATATCATTTGAAGGTCAGAAAATAGGTGCTATACGTATTTGAGAATATAATAAAAACTGCAACTTAACAATCAAATTGAAGTATATATTAATACGGCCTAAACCGTTGGCTTCCGTTTGGCACATGGCACGTTAACTGTGTAGGATTTGTTTGTATACCCGATAGTTTCAAAAATTGTTGTATTTGACTTCCATTAAGTAGCCTTGGGTCATTCAATAGTAAGCTTTGAATGGAAAACGGTGTTTCATTGCTTGATTTTTTAAGGTCAAACGCTTGAGTGGACATATTTTCTTGAACCCAGGTTGGATGACTAACGGATCGTGATGGAAACAGCGGTTTCTGCTGTTGTTCTTTATGTTGTTGCTGCTGCTGCTGCTGTTGTTGTTGTTGTTGCTGTTGTTGTTGTTGTTGTTGTTGTTGTTGTTGTTGTTGTTGTTGTTGTTGTTGTTGTTGTTGTTGTTGTTGTTGTTGTTGTTGTTGTTGTTGTTGTTGTTGTTGTTGTTGTTGTTGTTGTTGTTGTTGTTGTTGCTGTTTTTGTTGTTGTTCTTGTTTTTGTTCAATTTCTTGTTGCTCTTGTATTTGCGTTCTGAACGCACCTGTGGAGCACAATAGTGACTTGTGATACTGTGTTTGCTGACAATGTTGGTTTATGGGACGCAGTGTGGCGTGATCTGACTGACATTGCGCATGCAAGTTCGTGTCCGGCGTTAATGAGGTGGAGTTGTCACCTGAATTATGCTGTCCCTGTTGGTATATTGGTGTTTCCGACGTATCGCTAGTTGCGTTCGCTTCTGTTATGGATTTCGAAAATTTTTTCTCAGTTTGTAGCTGCGTTTGTTGTTGTTGTTGTTGTTGTTTGTGTTGTTGTTGTTGTTGTTGTTGTTGTTGTTGTTGTTGTTGCTGCTGTTGTTGTTGTTGTTGTTGTTGCGGTGGTTGTTGTCGTTGCTGCTGCTGCTGGTGTTGTTGTTGTTGTTGTTGTTGTTGTTGTTTTTGTTTTTGTTGTTGTTGTTGTTGTTGTTGTTGTTGTTTATGTTGCCATTGCTGTAGTTGTTGCACAAATTGCAACTGGTTACCGTTGTGACAAAACGACGAATTACTAATTGACTGAACTGGGTTCATAGCACTAGTAGTCCCGATTGTATCACGCTGAGGCACTAAGATTCCACAATTTCGACCCACTAGGCTCCCTAACATCAGCGGTGACACGTCATTAAGCTCATTGATAGTAGAACGTGGCAGATTTTTGAGCGTCGGGCCAGGTGCTATTTGATTTGCTGGAACAACTCCGTTCAGAATGGAAACATGATTAACTGGGTATACAGGAAATTTGTTACCACCATTAAACAGCTCACTGTAAACACTAAAAGGAATGCCGTTACCCTGTGGGATTACTGGCGCAAACGGGTTACCATAACCGTTCGGTGGCGGCATCAATTGGCAAGACGAAGGGCGTGGCAATGCGGCGCTCAGGAGTGGTACTGAGATCGGACTGTGTCCAACACCGGTGATAGCTCTTGGGTGATCTGAAGGCCTTAGTATTGCGTGACTAGGACCGAAGCGAATCGGGTGTCCTAGAATACCGAATGGTCCCGCAAGCGGGGGTCGTTTGAACCGTTTTCGACGCCTCAGAAAGCTTCCATTATCGAACATATCTTCACTCGCAGGATCAAGTGTCCAATAATTGCCTTTGCCAGGATTACCAGGCTCGCGTGGAATTTTAATGAAACAATCGTTCAACGATAAATTGTGCCGAATCGAATTTTGCCAGGCCGGAAATTTTTCACGATAGTACGGAAATCGGGCGATAATAAATTCGCAAATTTGCGACAGAGTCAACTTTTTCTCCGGTGATTGCAGGATGGACATTGTGATCAGTGCAATATAAGAGTAGGGTGGCTTAGCAGCGGATGGGTTTGTTGTTGGTTTCTTTTCTTTCGTTGGCGACGTCGTTTCCAGTTTGGAGTTCGCACTGTCTGAGCGTTTCTCGATGTGCTCCGTGGATCCGTGAGCTGAAGCTGCTGCTGCTGCTTTTGACGCGTTTTCTGCGCGGACTTGTCGAAGTATTTCAGAATCGTCCATTAACTCATCGTCTGAACAAAGCGTCGATCCACAATCCGATATTTGAGCACTAGAATTCGGTGAACAACTACTTACGTTTGGTTCCGATTCAATATCAGGATCTTCTACGTTGATCTTTGGAGTCTCAGTCTTGGTCAGGGGAAGTTCCGAAATTAATGCTGGAGGACTAATAGCAACAGTAGAACTAACGGCAGGTGGAGAGTGATTGAGCTTTTTTGTGGCATCTGACGTAGTCGGATTTGAGTGTGAACAGCAGCTAGGAGTCATAGCTAAATTGGTTTGGGAGTTTGTTTCGGTTGAGCTGGACTGGTGTCCTATAATTAAATTAGAAACATTATTTTTTAAAAAATTTTACTCATTTCATCAAAGTTCGGAAAAATACAACCTATTTTCATGATTGCAAATGAAATACGATAAACTTTAAAACGCGTATTGTGAATTAGAGACCTGGAGGGATCTTGTACGTTTCAGCAATGTGCGAACTCCGCAAATCAAATTAGTGAGATAAATGCTTCAGTTATTTGTAAATTGAGAAAAATGTTCGCAAAATGTTTTGAAATGATGGCTGAAAATCATTGTAAAAAATATTAGGGAACGAAATAAACATTTCCCTGTTATTTTTAAAAAAGTTGTCTTACATATCAGAAAAACTTTTCATTTTTGTCGCTGAAATATTACTTTTCTGAATAAATTCAGAAATACTTATTTGTGTGTGGCAATTTGTTTTCAACTCCGGTTACACCTTGCTTACAGACAACTACTGTTCGGTGTATTTTGACTTACCGTAAATGTTTGAAACAGCTGTTGTATCGGACGGATGGACCGTAAAACAAGGCACGTTAGCTGGAGCCAAACCATTGGTACGTTTCGGTGGTGATTTGCATAAAATTTCGTCCATCGAAAATCCTATTTTAGGTTTTTGATGTTCTCGCTGTGGCACAGATTGGAGCATTTCTTCGGAATGCGATATTGATTGAGTCATTGATTATTATAGTTTGAGCACAGTTAACAATATTAATAATTGCTGAAAATATTATACACCGGTTTCGTTTACGTTGGTCTCATTAATTTAACGTTTGATTTGGTGAAATTTGTGTATCTTAACACTTTCCCAAGTCCAAACTAGCCGTGATTACTCGTGTTTAATATACTTGCATATTTGTGGTTTGATAATAAACGCTCGTCTTAGCAAAATTGAATGTCTACGGGTCCGTCGATTGTTAGAAGATTCCCAACCCCACCGTGGGTCTCTGTTTGAATAAGTTCGCCCGAGCCAGCGGCTCGTATCCTAAAACTAAAGTGACCATCCCCTTAGGAATACAAACCGTGTTTTTATACTTATTCGAGAACACACATGACGTTAAATTTATGCAGTAAATTTGTACGATTTGGCATGTTAGCAAACAATGTAAGCTAATATAAACCGAAATGAAGCAGCACTTGATCACATTTGTCCTGGTCCAATGGCAAACCAACACGTACGCAAACCAGAAATTCTATTATATATAAATTCTTACGTTCACACGTTCGGGTCAATATATACAAACATAAATTTAATATACATTATCCATATATTTCCTACTAAATCCTAAGACCCTTAAGATTTATAAATGTTAGACTCACTATTTATATATATTCATTTATATGTGCCTTAGTCATAATTTATTTAAATCAAAGACATAAAGAAAATACATTAGCGAATTTCGAACCGGAGTTCAAACGAATAGTTTTCAATTTAGTGATCATTAACCGGTCATATATATTGCGGCAAGTTTAAACGTTTTTGTTTGCTTTTATGCGCAATTGTACAGTTTTTCAAACACATTAAAGGTTCCGGTTCGAGCTTAGGCAAGGGATTCGTTAAACGCTTTAGGTAAGCCTCCAAAACCTAACCCTAAACGTAAATGTGAGGGGATGTTATTTCTTATTCCGGTACTAAAAATTACGGTTTTGATTTGTAAATAAAGAAATATTTAAAAATATTAATAACACCCCGGCAATTGCGTGTTTCGAAAATTGGCACAAAAACAGGACAAATTAAAATTTGCATAGGTAGGTTCTGTGCTTAATTTCGACCGTCACTCTTCACTGGCAACCCAAGCTACAAGACTTGTCATCAACTATAGTAATAGCCGCTGCACACATCTGAGAATACGGGCTTTCGCGGATCGACAAAAGAATAATTGTGTATTGATTAAATCTTCGTGTTCTCAGTTTAGCACGAGCGTTCCAAACATACAATACCAAGGATTCGAATGCTTTAAACAATACAGGCCGAAGCCGCGTTGCGATCGCTTAGCTGAGAGCTAAATTGCTCGCTATTCAAACAGCAATAAACAAGTGGTCTAAAACTCAGTGCGGGATTCAAGGTCTGATGGACCTCAGTCAACTTTCGACATTTTTTTCAACAAACCATTAACTTTATAAAATTAATTTTAATGTAAAAAAGATCAATAAACGCTTCATTTTGTTGCGAACCTAAGGCATATAGACCTTGTGTTTTGTATGGTTGATCCCTTTTCGCTCAAAGCATCCGTGATCGTTTTGTGGAAATACAAGCTATACAATCTAGAAAAACATAGTTTTAAAACTCAAAATAGTCAAAATAGCTTGCATAAACGTCGCAACATACAAATGAACAAGTTATAATTAGAAGTAAAAATGAAATCTAACTTATATAACCATATCAAATACACGTTTCGATATTTGCTAATTTTATGAAAACTAAGCGAAAGCATTCATTCGACGATAAATACCAAAAACATTACGACAAACTGCAAAAATATACTGTCTTGTATTACGTTTTCACCACTTCCAGACAATCTTATAAACAGTCGTTTTATAAACGTTTTCTGCACCGAATAAAAACGCGTTTTATTAAATATTCTTGTCAGAAAATAAATCTGATTAGGATATAAACTCGTGACAATTAAACCAATCACAATACAACATGGTAATAATATTAATAGTTCAAAGTAGCCAATGAAATGTTTTCATCAGGTTTTAGCCAGCACGTAATATAAAATTAATGTTTAAAAATAAAGCCTTCCAAAGTTCTTTTTGGGGGGGTAACGCAACTTCAAAACTCTATGCTGCTAAAGTCTAAGCCTAAGTCTTTGAGACTAATAGACCTGTGTACCGCGTGGTTTAACTCGAGGTAAAACTGAACGTTCAACTGAAGCAATAGCGTCCGAAGAACCAATGAGAAACTCTTGAGACAAATTGGCTTCAGCCAATCAGAAATCAATACCGTAATCAAACACTCAAATGAGACTACTGTCACGAAACGAGATTTAAAATAAAGGCAACTGTTTATTTTATTTTTTAAATTTTCTATTCGAAATTTCAACTTTTTAAAACAATTTCACTTGAATATTTTTATGAACAGACGCATTCGACACAAATTATTACGAGGACAAAGTATAAAACTAAACACAGTAAAATAACGGCTATATATAATTGGTCAATACAATATAAAAGCTATCGAAGAAACAAAGCGTGGACCCTCTCAAAGCAAATACGAACGGTGATAGGTTAATTTTTAGGTCTTCAATTTGAATAGATGCGGTGCGTTAGCGACAACAGCATCCACTAACGGGTTAAGTCAATGTAGCTAATGATACGTTTATAGACAGCCAAAATTCTGCAGTGAAAATAAAAATAAACCAGTGCAGAAATGCTGGCATAAAGGGTGTAAAATTGTTTGACCAATATCATTAACAACAAGTCTCTGTTCAACATGTGTTTTTTCTTGCCTTTCCTGAAATATCAGGATGTGATATATTCACAGTATCCCTCGCTTTGTATACACACCCGGATATAATAATTATGGCCAGTCCAAAATTTTAGCTACGAATCTAATACAAACCGCATCCTATTTTTCTAAACTCAACAAAGAACGCATGCCGCCAAGTGTCATTTTAACGCTTCGTTCAAAGATGATCTAAAATCTGCATACATTTCGATACAACAGTGGAATTTTACCCATTTAATCAGTATCAATGTTTCTTTAAATGCCCTAAAATTTGAAAAATTCATTACATTAAACAAAGGATTTATCCTCTCGCGTGAGTCGATTGGTCGGCCAACATACAGAAACACGGAATTTGCATACCACTTGAAATCAGACTACAAGTGGTTTGTTACAGCCTTAAGGAAAACAATTTGCTCATATAAAACTATTGTATGACGAGAGTGTTTGTATCAAGAACAATGATAAAATGTTATAGTATCACGTGTGCTACAGCTCAAGAGCCGTTCATGAGCTCGGAGCGATTAGAACTCAACAAGGATTAACCGTCGCGAAAATGAAAGATTAAGCCACAGGACGCTTATAGTTGTGCACGACCAAAATATTTAAAGGGTTTCAAACTCGACACCAAAGTTTATTTTTCACAGAAAATTTAGTAGGTATATATTATATATATGTGTATAATATTTGCGATCTCATGCATTCGCAATTATATATTGCAATTTTGCTAATAAATCTTACGAGCGTTCTCGTACCACAATAAACTTATGCAAAAGCCATGCGATGAAGCATAAGTTAAACGTAGAAGTTTCCACTTTAAGTTTAAAAATGTCAAAATTTATGCGAAAATCGTTATCAAACAGCAAAAACATATCATTAATCGATGTTGGATATAACCACGTTTTAAGTCCGACATTATGACGATAGCGTGAGCCATAATTGCAAAATGCTCCGTTCCTTTACCTTACAAATATATAACTGAATTCGTTGACGTGCGCTCGCATTTTTTATAAAATTGTTAAAAAAATTTATTTAAACTAAACAGCTGATATCAGCACAGCAAACTATACATTTTGTAAATACCTAATCCTTAAACCATCTATTAAGTAGATATCACGCTTCAGTAAACTTTTTCAAATAAACCGTTCAGTAACTGAGGACTTTGCGTCTGGTCAAGCACTAAAGTATAAATTCAAAACGATTTTACGGTAGCAAATGTTTCTACATTTTGACTAATTTCAGTATTGTAATAACATTTATAAACGCATGAATGAAATTAGAAATTTTATTTATGCATTAAATTTTAATTTATGTATTAAGATTTTAATTCCATTGAACAAATGTTTCAACAAAGAATGCTCACTTTGAGTAAAAATTGAAAAACCGTTGTGCGAAAAAGGATATTTTGCAAATTGGCTGGTAAATCATTGAACTGTAGTTGAACTAGAAACGTGAAATACAGATCTATGTTAATATATTTGTCGAATCAGATGTGAATTTAAATTAAGAGAACCATGTTGCTTTAGAAAAGATATCCGAAATTTTATCCATATTCGTTGACCTAATCCAAATCCAGATTACTGAAAAAAAATTAAGTAGACGGTTAGCCAGTGTTTTTTCCATGTAATAGTTTTTCGCATCCAAGCGGACCGTGCGAGAAATCGTTTTCAACTGCCGCCCTCTTTGGCACAAAATCCGACTGGTGGAATCTAAACAATTTTTCAACTGAATTTGTTAAACTGTTTATTATACCCCGGAGTTATTCAGTTTAAAGTGAACACTAAACCATTGTTAAATATTCGTTTCAAAGCGCAATGAATGTATTATATATGTAAGTATCCGTTACTGCTGTAGTGCAAAAGCGTTGCAGCTATCGTATGCAAAACTAACAGGTTCACAAATTAGGTTTGAAAACAGAACTGATAATGAGCCAACAAATCTGGTCCTTTAGAATTAAACCATTTATCAGGATGCAACCGTAGGTTAAAACATACCGGAGCCGGAGGTCAACAAAATTTGTCGGAACCGAAGGTGAAGCGAAATTTTGTACATAAAACAGTGTTTATTTTACTAACTTTGGGGCAAAAAGGTATCTGTGAAATTTTGCCAACAATATTGGTTTTAAGCTTAGTTTTCAAGAAATCGCAACAAATAACTCCTCAAGATTGTACCTAAAGTGAAAACCAAACGGCCTCGAACAATACAACTATTGTAAAAAACGAAAAATTTCACTACCGAGGTCCAGAAATTTCCAGAAAAATCCTAACGGACCCGGAGCTCAAACTACAGACTAATTTTCTACCGGAGCTGTGGCCAGATGCAGACCTCCGGTGTTCTTTGCCATTGGTATTCATACAGAATTCCCATTCCTGCCATTCCTCAGTTTATGTTTTCATTTTCAAATTTGGCACAACTACAGTAACCCAAACAGGAATTTTGAGTTTCAAGAACTACGCGTACGCATTTTTCTTTATAGAGTTTGGCCTAAAAAATGAAAGCTGACTTTCCAGCTATGAAATCTGGTACCACCAATTAGAGACCAGTTTTCACACATTCAGTAGGAAAAGAATTATACCTCATTTGAGACATTTTTTCTTAATATTATGAAACAGTACGTTTCGTTTAACCAATATCGCGAAAACTACTTGTTTTAATTGATTTCAAACGCACTGTTGTGATCAACCTGTTTGACGACAACGTGAATATCAATATTTTGCTTAAATTAATTTGCTAACTAAAAAAACTATGTAATGTTCAAAATTTGATAAAATTAGCTCAATTAGGTAATTGTTAGTTCACATCGCGAAATTAATATTGGCAGCAAAAATGAACGTTTGAAAAATATAAAAATACGGTTCAAAGAGCAATTATTTGCCAATAAATTTTGGTAAAATTGACAGTTCCTAAAATAACAATTTTCACAGAATTAAAAGTTTAAACATCGTTTTGTTAGTATTATAGCATTACTGATAATCGTGGCAAATATAACAGCGTGCAAGACATAAACACTATATATCACAAAGAAAACCGACTACCAGACCTATAATTTATCCCAAAGTAAACGTCGTAAATTCATCTTCGCATCCCAACAACTCCCATTTCAGACAATATATTTCATAGGTTAATTTTGTCTAGGTTTCATACTTTCCTTCGTAGTATTATACCATATCTATATATATAAAGTGAAAGTGCTCAGATATCATTTTAGGTTATATACAATTAATTTAACGTGTTTCATTTGTTTTACAGCCTTTACCAAGAACATACACAGACGTGATGAAGTTCAAGCCGTAATTTTTGTAATTCCGACACGAAAGTTAAAGCTTTAAGGACCAGCGAACATAAATACTGCCATTCTTATTTTGTTACACTATTTTGCTCAATCTTTAACCAATTATTTCCACGACACAGTTATAAATAAAGAGGTAACCTTGATTCGTTTGGATGATAAATTTGAGAAGTTGAGTTGTTTATATGGTTTAATAGTATACCGATTACCCAATATGCCACGATCGAACATTCTTCAGCCCTTATTTTTGTAGCATATATTACCAAGCATTTGAATCCCGACAACTTTTCATCTAAAAGACAGCGACAAAATTTTTTTCATAGCAAGCGTTGATTCTACGTTAATATGTGGGCAATGTTACTTCAAGGAGCGTAACAGTAGATTAAGCGTATTCGTAAGCCTAAGCCTAAGCGTTGCAAAAATGTATCCCTAAGCCTAAGCCTAAGCCTAAGCAAAAAATGTAATCTAGAATCTAAACCTAGTCTTTTATGGACCCATCAGAAACCTGGACGCCCCTTAAAGTTGCATGGGCCATATATGTAAAAGAACAGACATTATCTGTTAACTTTATATGAGTAACGCGTATGTATACACAACATGTTAATATTAGGGTCAGCAAGACAATATATAATTAGGACTGTTCAAATTTGTACAGATATATGTAACTAATACTGACCAAAAGGCTTCTAGTCAGTGCTACCAACTTTAGATGTTTTGATGCTACTATCGAAAGTCAGTCTTTGTTTCAGCATTCAGTTTAATTAAGAGTTTCCTAATCAATCTTATTCCGCACTTAGTGTTTTATCATTTATTCAAATTGTAATTTGAGGAATATTTTTGCTAAAATAGCCAAAACAGCTTCGAAGTCTAAAGTTTAACAAAGTATTGTAAAATCCATGCAGAATTACAACCTGGGTAATATGTAAATATCTGCCGGAATATATTGTGAATATAAATTTGACGTAACAGCCGGATCAGCTTCGAAACGAAGCGCTGAAACAAACTCAGAGTTTCGAAACCAATATTTTTGCAGAAAAACAGTTACATAAAATGTATCCAAGCTAAATCTAAACATGACGTAAGTCTAAAGCCTAAGCCTGCACATGCACTAAAGCCTAAACGCTGGCGTTATACATTTTGACTATTTTAATCATATCCGCTGGCGTCTACGCCGCAGGATACCGACGTCAACGCACGCGAATTGGCGAAACTTTTTTACTTGCGGCACCCGACGGCGCCGAACGACAAGACTACAACCTGTTCGTATGTTGAGACAAATAGCCAAAGGGTCCATTTCGGAAGGTTTACGAAAAAAACATGATCCTTATATTGCAAGCGTTTACTGTAAACATGAACAAAAAAATTTTCCGTATTCTTTTAGACAAAATTACAACTTATGCATAAGTGGAAGTAATCTTAAGTAATAGCTTATTTATGCTGCCGTCACAGACAAATTTTTCATGCATATAATCATATAATTGAATTGTTGGGCTACGGGCCTAACTTACCCGAACGATTCTTTGGATTCTGATCGTAAACCATAAAACGACTCGAAAAACTGTATTCTGCTTATATAATATATACATATATACATATATATATACATATATATACATATATTACATAAATAATACATAATATTTTATGTACATATAAACTTTGGTTAAATTTTTCTTTGTTCATAAACCGCGGTAGTTTATGAAAAATTTTAACCGAAAGTTTATCTTAATAACTTTTAGCGAGCTAAAAAAATTCAAACTGGCAACATGTTGCGTATAATGCTAATTTGTAGTGTAATCTGTCTACCCAATAATCAAAGGGTTATCCACAAGGTCATGTCATATTTATTTACTTTTCGGCTCAATTCATAGCCTAAATTTTGGATTATTAAGAATCGGCACGTTTTTGAACAATTTTTAATGCGAAGTTTAGTTTGTCTAATTCTTGTAAACAATTATTTTGGTCGGAAAATTAGCAAAACTGACATTTCAAACGTAGCACCATGATTGCACGCGACAATAACTGCAGTCAAAGGCTAAAATATAAAGAATACGAAAAGTTGCAAAAAGTTATGTCAACTGTAAATTTCAGAATTACAACCAGATGGCACTATTAAGCGTTAAGATGCACTGTTTACAACAAATAACCTTAATAATCGTGTTTACATTTGAGGGCCCACGTTGCTTTTTGGAGCATCACGTTTACCCGCAGAAATGCCATAGAGTAAGCTTAAGTTTGGCCTAATTTGTTTGCTTAACATTAGGCTTATGAATATGTTTCTCTACTGTTACGCCCTATTATATATACGTTGACCAATTTCAAAAAAAACGTTGCTTTGGGTTCATGTCTATTGGTCACCGCTTTCGGACGGCGAGTCTTGTTCTTACTAGCGGCAATCTTGAAAGAAATAAGTGTTGTAAATATAGGTATAAGAACGTTTTTACATCTTTTCGAAGCCATTCTAAAAGCAAATATTTTCGATAAGCATACACTCTTCTGTGCCATCTCTACGTAACTTTAACAGTTAAAGTATGCTTGTATCATGTTCTCCTTCGTCAAAATTGGATTAAACCTTGACAACAGTATATATTAATTTGTTACAGTTTCTATGTCATTCTGCTAAACTAAAGACCTGGACAGATTTTGGTAGTTTTACAATTTGCTAAACTTTTTAAAATAACCAACTTCGGCCTTGCTGTCCATATCATTAAATGTTGTAATTGATTGCAAAAAGCTGACTAAAAAGCTAAGGCGTCGCTGTCACACGCATTCGCACAGTCAGTTATTAGCTATGCTGTGGTAATTCTCCCTACGGTACATTAGAGTACGATTCTAGTTTAGGACACATTTTGAAGCATTACTAGTAGCTTCACTAACTACAGGCCACACCGAAAGTCAGTTTTGAGACAGAACGGGTAATTTTACTGTCAACTTAGCATGCAAAAATACGAAGACATTATTTTGTATAATCAAAAACACTGAAACTACAAAAACAATTGATATGCTGTTAGAAATAAACTTTTTTCAATCTACGGGACATACTAATCTCATATGCATATAGCAACAATTACAAATTAGTAATAGCGTTTTAAACTAGCGTACTATTAAAATTGCAGGTCTCAAAATTTGTACAGAAGTAGAGTAAATATAGTACAATAAAGTGCTGAATTTGAAATCTCGCCATTTCCTGGTTCGAATGCTACAAAACCTATCACCAACTGGTATTTAGAGCTACACACATTTGAGAATACGGGCATATAATCTAAACCAATTCCATATGCGTCCATTTCCTTTGAACTAGACAATTAACATAAAAGTGTAGTTGATAGATCACAGAAAAAATGACCAGCCGAATACTTATTTTAAAATTTGAATTCGAAAACTATAATTTTCCAAAAAACAATTGAATTATCGTTATTGCAAAAAATATTATTTATAAAACAACAGCTGCCGCAGCATTATTAATATGGAAAATTTGCAATTTGATTGCATTATTAGCAACTATGGTAAAAATATTTTGATAATGTATTTGTATGTTTACATGGTAAAATTTTGTGCAGTCATTGAAACAATAACAACAACTGAAACACAATTTACAACAACACGTTCTGTAGTGTTTGTGCAATTAATCTTATTGCAAATTTGTCGACAGCTTATGCATTGTCATTTGGCTATAATACCAGGGCCGCAGCTAGCTCAACGTGCTTGGAGAGCAGAAATTTTTTCACAGGGACTGAGAGCTGACACGGGCTTTCGTTTGACTACAAGCCTGCCTTATCTAGAACGTTTGCAGATTCAGCGCCATAACGTTTAGAGTTGATTGAAACTTGCTGTTCGTTGTTCAGGGGTTATTGTGACCGTATGGGAATTATAGCAAATGCGATTACCTATGATACAAAAATGTAAGCTGAAACGTCCATGACGTGTAATTTAGTCAAGGTTGAAGCTAATGTTTAGTGCTTATGCTTCTAATTTTATATAAGCAAAAATATATATTAAAGCTTCAACCGTTATATATTTTCTCATTGAAAATGCGCTACAAAATTTTGGTTTAGCAAAACATAATTTTTAGAAGTTTTCCAATTTAGACAAAAGAACCAAATCTTTTAGCTGAAACGAATTTAAGCCGTGAAAGAACAGCCTTCGCAATGCAAAATTTAACATACCAGAAGCCACATTCATACAATTTGTCAAGCGGTAATGTATAGTCTTCGGCACCAGTATTAAGTTTTAAATTTCTAAAATACTTGCATATCGCATTACATTAAGCCAATTTGTACACTTTGATCAATAAAGTTGACAAAGGTGCTTGCAAAGCCGTTATAATTCGCTTTTAATTAGCCGATTGTAAAAGTTTGCATTGCAATATGGTATACATTCAATGAGAAAATTGCCATAAACTTTATCCGGAAATGCCAAAAAAGATTGTAATATTATTCAAGCCATACGCTCCGCTATTGGGGCTTGTATGTGTAGCTAAAACGCAATTTCAAAAAAATTGCTAGACATTTCTGTATAATTTAAGTGTAGTAATCATCTGCAACGAATAGCTAACATATTGTTAGCGCAACCTGCACGTTAACGAGTTGAAAAGAAAAATTTTGTGCAAAATATTACTAAATTTACTTGGGTAGTATGAATTGAAGTTTTACAAGTTGTATCAATTTAGGTTTGTCATTTTTGAAGCTGTAGAATCAGAACCATTTGTAATTGTTTAGTATCTTTACCCTACCCGCTACAGGTACACTTTTCAGTGCGAAGATTCTGGTATAAAATTACGGTACTAGTAACCAGTAGTTGGCTTAAAATTAATATTATCTTACTACAATTAAAATAGATCCGTTTTAAAATCCTATCAATTTTTGAATGTTTCTTAAGTCCAAATGACACGAGCTAGGCTTCGCTGCGAGAACTTGCGGCTGCAAATTGCACGCAGAACTTGCATTTTTTTATCAGCCAATGAAAAAGTGGCTGTAAAAATTCAGTGAACTTGTATGGTTATTAACACATGTGAACTAAATTTCTAGCTATGATTTTTAATGAGTTATTAGCAGCTGCAACTTTTTCGAACAAGATTTTGTACAAAACTCGCAAGTGCAAGTAGCATTTGCAAGTTCGCGCAGCAAAAACTTGCACGTGTGAATAGGGCTAAAATCAGCGTATGATATTATTGATAAAATGCAATGTTGAAACTATATTTTTCAATGCATCGTTTACCTAACACCTATTGTGCCAATCAGCATTGTAATTAATTATACGCTATATTGTAATGGTGCAAAATCGATACAAGAGTTAGAGTTAACGATGGCCAAAAACCTCTCGGGTAGAAACCATACCCATCATTCTTTCCTCATTTAACAATTATGTTCTCCAGTCGTAGAGCGCACGCGATATTCATCGTTATCAGAACACAAAATCAACAAGATGTTACGATGTTTTGATAAGCAAGCAAACACAAACATTCCATAAACTTTTCGCTGAGCTTATTCCCGGTGCTTTACTGATTGTTTGACTCCAGCACACACACACACACCATCCACCCTTTGTGCTAATGATACAAGTTCTGACAATATTATTTTCGCGTCAATTTTATATTATTTGTGACACAATTTTGGTTACAACTAAAAGTGACAAACCAACTGTTTTCTTTTACAGCATTTCGCGGCATAACACAAAAAGTGGCGTCGGCGGCGGCTGTGTTTTGGTGTTGTAAACGAATTTGTTTTCGTACACCAATAACTACAATGTTGCGTTAACGGGCACTTAATCAAAACGGCCCCGCATCGAGCTGTTCACTGCACCGAGTTGAAGAATGGCAAAATTTTGGCGATGTAAAATTGGCTCGGAGCATTCATTGAGATACACTTGAATCTCGACAATTTGTGAATAATTTTATTTAAAGAATTGATATGGTTTCAATCAGAAACTTTGCGTTTTGGAGTCAAGTAAAATTTCGATTATATAGACTTGGGTCAAACCATAGGCATAACATGCTTGTAATCGCTAAACTTTCCCTTCAGTTGAATATCAATTAAAGTTTGCGTCTTAGCTGCAGTAAAAACTTTATGCTGTGTTAATTTCACGTTTACTAATTGCTGGTCATGTTTAAAGCAAAAAAACTGGCACATTAGATCGGTGAAATTGCATGAATCAGACGTAATTTGTGCTTAAAACATTCAGTTCATGGTCGTCAATAAACAGCTTGAGAATAGTAGCGGATAGGCGGAACACAACCAGGGAACCGGATACCGTGCAGAGATTTGAATGACATTTTTTACGTCGGATAGGACGGTTTTTAAATAAATCCTAGGAGGATCAATATGCCATACATTCACCAGCGGATCACAGGTTACCTGGAACAAATATTATGATATGACAAAAGATACAAATACTGTGACATTTACGTCATATATTTTAGCTTTTTGGCTAGCATACCCACTGTGCGCATGAGCGGAACCATTCCTATTGGATAGTTTTCAACACAGCACAGCGGGTGGTTGGATACATACTTCCATCTCCACCTCCGCTATTGCTTAAGAAACAGGGTATGTGAGCAGTAACAAAGCATCTGTCTCGCCGTTTCTCATGCCACCTTTTTCAAACTACGTAATTACATCGTATGAGTCTCGCTCAATCAATTCATAACTGACAAAATATTAAAAATTGCAGTTAGCGGTTTCTACAAAAACTGCCTTGTATTATAGCACAAATTTTAACCTCAATAAAACGAAAAACATGCGGTTCACAACATATGAACTCTGCGACACTGACAACTAAACATCAACCAAAACTTATGGACACTTTCTGACGTACAATATTTTTTCACCGTAGGGTTCTTCAAAGTCTATTGCATTCACTACAAAAACACTAACACAAGACATGGTAACATATCAAAAAAACTGTGAAAAAGTACTTAAAATTTTCGCTGAAACATATATAAGTATATATATGTTAATTATTTAGAGTCCATAAATGTCAATTACCCCTAATTGTAGCGCATAAATGACTCCAGGACCAAATAATTCGAGTTCGAAACTTTAAAACGTACTTAAATTTCGGAAGTACATTCCAAAGTATAACCTTGTATTGTCGCTCAAGCTATTGACACAAGACAAATAAACGTTTAATTCAACGGATATTTGCAGTACCGGATATATATCAGTAACGAAGGGCGGCCGAGTGTGGGTTAAAAATAAATAACAGTCCGTAACCGAATAACAAGAGGGGCACCCACTGGAGAGGCCAAATAAATATCAGTCCCCTCTCTTGTTCGGGTCACTCCAGTATGTATATATAGATATATAGTTATATATATGTATATATACATAATGGATAAATATGCGTCTAGACCAACAATAATATTTGCTAAAATTAATAACTGTCACCAAATATGAAACAACACATCACAAACTTTGTTATAAAATAAAACAATTGTTCAACCATTAAAATCGTTGTCATTACATTAGATATTTTAAAGCTTTTTATTCAAAAACATCAACTAAAATAAACGATATCCACACGCGAATTAACAACATCAGAGCACACACACACACACGACCGAGAGTCTTGTTTACCCGCTGTCACAATTGTATTTTCTCTTCGATTGTCATTTTTTAGTTGAGCTCCAACGCGCTTTTCGCTGTCGTTCTGTGTTATCCGCAACCTTCCCCGTGAAAAGCGAACCGAAACTTTTAAAGTTGAAATTTTTGTGTGCGATGGTGCCAAATTAAATTTGTATCAACCCGATTTTTGAAAATGATACTACTATCGTTTACATATTATAGTTTTTTTAGTATATACGCGCGTTAATGTTTAATTTGAATTGTTTTGTTTTATTAACCGCGTCTATAGCGTCGCATATTGCCGGCATAGAGGCGCAGTAGCTGATCTAAAAACGAGACGTACCACGTACTCTTAAGCTAGAACTTGACGAACGAAGCAAGAAAGAAGCCAAATTAGAATTTTAATAATTTGTAGTGGCCTACGTAATTTTTCATAATATTTTTCATTATTTACAATACTAATGCTATGTATCATTTTCTGAGGTCAAAATGAGAGGGACCGCCCCCTGACCCCTCGTTCGCCACGCCACTGCCGCCACATTTTAGCAAAATGTATAAAACGATATTGACGATATCAAGCAAAATTGGGTTAGTTATACATGGCTCACATATCATTCGGCCAGCTGTTAAATTTGACATGAAATAATAGCCTAGAACGAGGGTCGGGTAGAAAATGTATGCTTCTTTAAAATTTCTAAAGAAACGAGTACAAAACAGTTTTACAGATTTTTGAATAACATGCTAGATTACGCATACAGATCGAAAAAAATTTTCGCTCACTAGCCTAAGCCTAAGCCTAAGCCTATGCCTAGCCTAAGCCTAAGCCTAAGCCTAAACCTAAGCCTAAGCTTAAGCCTAAGCCTAAGCCTAAGCCTAAGCCTAAGCCTAAGCCTAACCCTAAACCTAAGCCTAAGCCTAAGCCTATGCCTAAGCCTAAGCCTAAGCCTAAGCCTAAACCTAAGCCTAAACCTAAGCCTAAGCCTAAGCCTAAGCCTAAGCCTAAGCCTAAGCCTAAACCTACTCGTAAAACTTTTGCGCTTACCATCCGCGAACACAACCGAAACTTAATAGCTAATTACTGTTTGCCGAACGAGCTGTTGGCCGAATGAGTGTGGTAAAACTAATTTGTTTTTAATGACAACTTTAAGCAACGTGACCAATAGTATGAGCCGGCAGAAATTAGGTTAAAAAATAGGTTAAAATGAATTTGCTGAACAATAATATTCTTCGAAAGGCATACTTATGACTGCGAGGCGCATATATATTATTTTTTAAATCCTGCATGCGAATATACATGTATATATGTATGTATGTATAAGGTGTTTGAGTATTTTTTGTACCAAATATGCTGGCTTGCTTCCTGAACGCGGTTGCGTTTTAATTGGCATTTTACATGTACTCAGACGCACCATAAACAATATATTTATCAGCCAGCAAAACTTTTCTATCCCAAACCACAGCTGGACCGTTTGGATAAGAAACAGTAGAGACAGCGCAAGGGTTGTACCACTATGTTTCATAGCAAAGTGTAAACCCTAAAAACGCTTCAGTTAAAATGTCTCGCTGTGGTTACTTTCTGCTTTTGGTTATTTTTTATTCCAAATATTTTTCACACTCTAAGTTTTATTCTGTAAAAGTCTTAGTTGTTTCAAAAGTTGCGTTCGAAAAATCAGTTAAGTAAGAATCAATAACAACATTTACGGAATATATAGTGGTCCTGATCCGAATCTTCTTCTCCGTAGGCACCGGCTGATTTAGCCAGATGGCTCCTGGCGGACTCAAGCTGTTTCTAGAGTAAAGTTCTACCCTCTAGAAAAGTTTCAACCCTGCTTGTAAGTTATATAAAATTTTTGTGCACTTCTGCTTAGAAAATGCTAGCCTATCTGACAACGTGTGCCGACTACGTGCCTGCGTAGTTACTGTCCCGCGAGCGTAACAGTTTTACTGTGAAAATCGTTTTATTAAATCGAGTCGTTTTTACGAGCTGTCATTTTGCGCAAAAATAACATTTAATTATTGCGACAACAGCCCATGCTACTTTGAGCGGCGAACAATTCTCTTGTGGGACTATAACAGAGTAAACTTAAGCTTTAAACTAACTTTTTTTGCACATAATTAGGCTTAGTAATAGGCTTATTTTTAAGTTGACGCTAATACGCTTAGGCATGGGATTAGGCTTACAAATATGCTTACACTACTGTTACACCCCCTCAAAGTAACCAACATTGGACGACGCCGAGCCGATGGTAAAGTTGGGAAAAGTAAACTTCAAAAAAAGACAATTATTTCATGAAACTTACACTATCTTGATTGATTGCAGTGTTTTCGTAAGAAACAGTTCAACTTTGCGTCTAAAACCGATTGCTCAATACGCCGCAAGATATACTTATTTGAAGTCTATTGGGTTACTGGCGCAGCAGTCAAAGACTGCAGGAAGACGGCAGTTCCTGTTTATTTTAGTCACAAAATTTAGCCTAACATAGAATGGAAAATATAATGAAACCGTAGCAAAATTAATGTCATTAATTATTTAAAATTGGACTTTGTTTCTCGCTTGCTTATACAGCCTGTAAGATGTACCCAACAAATGTTTATGTATGAGGTCCCAGTGTAGGTGGAGTCTTCCTTTTTATGGTACAGTGGCATAGTCTTGGGAGGTTTTAGGGTTAAATCCTCCCAGGCGATCTTTTGTCTAGGATTTTCAGGATCTTTTCAAATTGGCCAACGCCAAAATACACTATATTTGGAAATTATAACTCTCCGTTCCACATCTGCAATGATTTCATGTAGGCAGGCGTTCTTCGCAAGTCCTTTTCGTGTTGAAAATTTTGCAATTCAAACTTCTTGTCAAAACCTCACCGTGAAATTGTTTCATATGCTTTGTTAAACAAAAACGTTTTAGTCTATACTCTGATTCTAGTTTTCCAAGCACTGCACCGCTCACCTTTTCGCCACATTCTTTATTTTACATTGCCGAATTAAAAAAATAGCCAAACCCGAAATTCCATTTAGGAACTGAATTCCGATCAAAACTGTATATTAATCTGGTCAAAAATTTGAAATATGATTTAAAATTTGTCGTTTCTACGACTGAAGAATTTGCGTTCCTTATTGAATGCTTCACTGCTGAACAATTTGTTTCAGAATAACAGATTTGGCGCATGTTGTTAATATGCTACCAATATTAATTCCTTATTTGGTCAAAAAACGGTAACCAGATCTCTGGAATGACGTGTTCAATGTTGCCAGTTTTGACATCTGCGGCAGAAATTAAGTTAAAATTGACAAATCTTATATTTGAGTAATATTTGGGATTAGGTTACAGGAAATGTTTTGTGCCAAAGATCAGACATAAAAATTTTCAGGGCTAAGTTTTATGTTAATATTTTGTTGCAAAATGAAACATTTACAGGATACCAACGTAATGACAAACTGCAATACACTGTTTCTACAACTCTCATAAGATCGAGAAGGGAAGCTTAAAGTTTGCAAACTTATAGAAATCATATTCTGACAAAATTTTAATTATTAAAGCTGGAACGCAAAAATACGTAGTTTGGTCATCATTACCAGCATAAACCGTATAAGTTTTGTTTTTGTCACTTTAAGTACATATCTAATGCGTTTTTAAACTTAAAACGTACCAATTTATATTAACGAAGCTCGAACGCCTGCAATAGTAGATGTGGTATTAAAACGAATTTTTCCGGCATATGGCCCATGTATATAACCGGGCCGGAACAGTAGTATAAGCAAATTCCTAAGCCTAAGCCTAAGCCTAAGCCTAATCGTATGGATGGGCCTATTCCTAAGCCTAAGCTTAAACCAAAGCCTAAGCCTAAGCAAAAAAATAGTCTAAAACTTAAACTGACTCAATTATAGCCCCTCCGGAAAACGATCCGGCCCTGTTCTATACATGGGCCATCCCTGTAATATTATCTTTTACCAATTAAACTGCAGAGGACATTGACGTGATGCATATACTTTTAAGATTATTGCAGTTCAAATCCTGAAACCATGTTTCGGCTAATTTAGATTACGACACTGGTTTTTTTATGTTTGAACGCGATGAATTTCAGTCAAACTGCATAGTGCCGACTAAACACAAGCTACACCACGATCTATGCTGAACCATTTATTTATTCAACTATTGTACAATGAATTGCGGACAAAATATTATCAGCGTTATCCTTTACGTATTAAAATTACAATTTATCCACCTACAAAATGCAGGTGCATTTTGCGCTATGCCACCTTTTATACCAGTTTGCACTCTGAGGACCCTTGAAGTAATACTTCAAAATGCAGAATACCAATTACAACTGGACTAACGTGGATTTACGGCAATTAATGCGTTGTATTGTTTATATTCGAGTGGTTTACAAAAAGAGCTGTAAAGCTAGGGTTCAACTTGCGTTGATCTTCAAACACTGGGGCACAATTTTTCGTGTCACCGGCAGTTTGAAAAGTTTGGTACAATTCATATATAATCTAAATGTTAATGTATATGATATTTTTACCACTGCTGCAGCTTTAATATATTTTTAAAATAAACTGGCGTAAACTCTACTGTTGTTCCGTCATAACAGCGGCCAGGTGGTAAATAAAAGGGGGTCCCCAGTCTGAGTCACAATCAAGCAGTGTGTATTGCTAATTTTAGTCTGTTAAGGAATAGATTCCATAAGTTCTAACTAGAATCTATAAAACATATCCATGCAGAAGAATGTCCTAGACTTCTCATATAGTCGTTTAGACAACTGGACAAACTTTAAATTGGAAAAAAATATTAACTGATATAGCAATCAACAAAAATGCTCAAGACTAAGTCCGTTCTGCCCAAAATAAAGAATTCAAAAAAGAGGGTGATGATGATTTCATGGGGTGAATTAGAAATGAATAACAGTTCATAAAAAATAACAGGTTTGCGCCTTCCAGTAAGACAAGATAAATATAATGCCTCCCATATTCGAGCCAATACAGTATATATTTGTACCTGCCTTCGCAAAATAAATTTGACGACGTGATTTTTGCATCAAAGCTGCGTCTAGAATTTGTAACATACTATAAGTTAAAAAGATCCATAAACCGTCTGTATGTTTAGCGATTTTTTGGCATCCATGATTGAATTCTTACATTTTTTGTAACAATTCTACCAGGCTACGAAAATTTGAAATTATAAACTGCAATCGTTACTAACAATACTATTGCGAATTTCGAACGTATTAAGCATCAGTTTAATACTACCATAATTAAAAGGAAAGCTTTAATTGATACGCAAGGGCGAAAACTACAAACCATATCTGTTGAGTTAAAAGTTTAATTGATTCTATTACTTCAACTGCAAATCGAATTAAAACAGTGTTCTGCCGAGTGTTGGGCCAATATAAAGAACAAGAGCGGAAAAGTATTTAAGCTTATTCCTAGCCCTAAGCCTAAGCCTAAGCGTAAGAATGAGTTTATTCCTAAAGCCTAAGACTAAGCCTAAGCCAAGACAAAATTAGTCTAAAGTTTAAGCTTATTCTATTCTAGTCCCGAAGAAAAACGTTCCGTCCCTGATCACTTACATGGGCCTAGTGTTGCATCAATAACATACTGCGACGCGACATTTTACGCTGTAACGCTCAAAAGTCGCAGTATTGAACTCAGTAGGAGGAATCGGCTATTCAAAAATTCAATACATGATGTTTCAACGTTAATTGGCAATTAAGCTTTAATGATGTCACATAAGGTATGAGGATAAGCTGTCTGGTCACTGAGATGCCTGTTGAATACAACGTTATAGCATAACTTTGGCTAAAATCACTAGGTGAATCCTTGTAAACAAGTAGGTCTGCGAGATTAGACAAATTTAGCCAACATTGATCACTGAGCAATAACTGAGTCACAAGCGATATAAACACGTCAAATTGGGCAGTGTGTTTGGTTTTATGAGCTATGCCCGTATTCTCAAGTGTGTGTAGCACCTCGGTATAGCCAGTTAGTAATAGGTATTCAATCTGACGAACTAGTGCAATTGCGAAATTCCAACTTGAAACACAAGTATCACAATTCTAAATCGAAAAATCAGTTGTATTTCGAATCCCACCAATCTCTGGGTCGAAAACTATATTAAGACATATATCCAACTGGCGGTATGTGCTACGCACATTTGAAAATACGGGCCTTAACGTCGGTTTTACTACACTAAATCTTTTTGATATACAAAAAGAATGTTGGAGGTAAAGAAGACTCCGGAATCCCTATGTTGAGTCTGAATCAATAGAAGTCTCTTCTTAATTACAGTTTTCGTTTATAAACGTTTATTGTTCTAATTAGATTGCCTAAATTGGTAAGTTCTGTACAGAATTTTAGTCATTACTCAAATTTAACGGTTCCTATACCTACTCGTAGCTGCATACTCAATCCTCAAAAGTATATTCCTTAATGAAGGTAAACCATAGAAATGGTTGGCACATAGGTATGTGTAGTCAAAATGACTGAACTTGGATTGAAAAAAAGTAACAGCCCAAAACCGAATAATGAGGGGGGTAATATATAAAGCTACTATTATGTAAGCATAATAAACAGTAGTTTTGTATACCAGCCGCTTGTTTTTTGAGGGCTAAGACAGGAAGCTTAACTTATGGACCTTCGGATAATTGCTATTTTCAAACCATAATAAATATTGAGCCTATGCCAACTTCCTTTAGTAGATATTTTAAATACGTACACTTCCAATCTAGTGCATTCCCTATAGCAGATATCTGAAATCCGTCAGTGCCCGAAAACGATCTCAACCCAGCTGTTATACCGACTTGCCAATAGCAAGAGTGACGGTATATTTTTGCTGCACCATTCACAGGGTTCGACCGGAATTCCTGTTCCGGCCGGAATTCCAGCAAAAATGAACCGGAATTTTCACGGTTTTGTAGCAAATTATGCCTAATCATTTAAAAATATTAAAAACTTTACCTTTAAAAATTGTTATTTCAATATGAGCGTTTTTCCAATCAATTCAATTCAGTTAATAAACTGTTTCTGTGTTTTCGCAAAACTTGATAATAAAACAGCTGAAAATTCGTTTAAGTCATTTTTTGGCAAGTTGTCTAAAAGGGCCCAACAGTAATTGGGCAATAAAAATTATTTCAAATTTCGGTTCCAGTTCCTGTTTCGGTTCCTGCAAAGAAATGCAATTCCTGTTCCTGTTCCGGCAAAATTTACTTACTTCCTGTTGGAAATATATATTTATATATACACATGTATATGTATGTATATATTGTATCATTTTATACAAGCACTAGACTAAATACCAAATTAGTAAATTCCTCAGTTCATTGTAGAACTGTTCATTCAACCGTGAGACAAACAATCTTGTGCGCAACCATGTAAATAAAAACGAAACGCAACCTATATAATATATATTATGCAGTATATCACAGTTAAGGATGCTTTGGATTTTTCATTTTGCACCTGCACAGACCCAATCACGACTTAGGCCATACTGAACAAGTCAACCGCAAGGAACCTTTAATTAGTATTCGACTACAAATTGAGCAATTGACCCTCTGACTTTAATAAATCATCAAAGCAGAAAATCACAGTTTTACCACTACGATTACTATAAGTCACGCTTAAGTTCAAACTTTGCAGTTGACTTGACTCAGTTACAACAAAATGAAATTTTAAATAAACGAGTCAAATTTCAATTTGTAAAACGTTTGCAAAAATGTGGTGAAAACTATAAACTTTACAGACTTGATACACATTTCAATTAAAATTAGAAGACTTAAGAGGCTTAGGATATTGTGATCGTTATATAAGCGGACGCAAATCCTAAATTCAGTCGGATTGAGAACAATTGATGTGTTTATATGTCATGGATAGCCAGAGTAAAAATACAGGAGCTAAATATGGAGGTCAACAAAATTTGTTGGAGTTGCCGGAGGTGAATTAAATTCGGTATATAAATATTCTAATATTGAACAAATAGCTATTTTTTGCAAGTATCTTTAAGGTTTTATCAAAATGTCGGTTTAAGGTTTATTTTTTAAAAATCTCTGAACAATTAACGCCTCAAAATTGTACTTAAGGTTAAAGCCAAACGCGGCGAACGATACAATTTTTGTAAAACTACAGAAATTTTCACTACCGAAATTACCGGAACCTGCGGCAAAAATTCTACCGTATCCCAAAATGAATTTCCTGCCGAAGCCGAAAGCAGGCTTTTGGTTATGTCCTGGTATATACGAATAAAACTTTAAAACGCAGTAGTATAAAGTAGTATAAGCGTTTGAAAGTCGTTGTTTCCTAAGCCTAAGTCCAAGCTTAACCTATTAGCCTTAACCTAAAATGTGTGAAGAAAGCAAAAACGACTACAAACATTTGGGCCCACGTTACTTTAAGGAGCATCCAGGTTTCTAGTGAGTCTATAAAAGAGTAGATTTAGATTCTAGATTATATTTTTTGCTTAGGCTTAGGCTTAGGATTACGCTTAGGAACACGTTTTTGCAACGCTTAGGCGTAGGCTTAGGCTTAGGAACACGCACAATTTACTGTTACGCCTCTTAAAGTAACATTGGCCAACATTTGCTTGATTTTCACATTTTACGATATAGGAGGAAATCAACATTTCAGTTCCATCAACAGTGCATATATGTTCGTTTATCCGTGTTCTTTTTGTTTGACCAGCGATGTTGGCGCTTGAGGGACAAAAATTAGTCCGAAAAAGTACTCTCAAACAATTTTAGCAGAGTTCTACTTCTAATTTGCTAAATGGATTGATAATTTGTGATTGTTCCAAATGATTGAAAATATGCCAAATTTCATGAAAATGGAGCAGCGACAACACCTCGCGAAAGAGAAACCATACGTAATTTTAGCATTAAATACTTTTGCATAGAGTTACAAATACTTTAAAATCGTGGATTGAAAGATTTGAACTCCCAAGTCCCTTCAAGCTTCGCAAATAGCGCCTATCAACTTTGCTTGAAAATCTCGACAATTTTGCAACAGATACTCATTGAAACAACCAAACTCGTGTCAAACTCTACATTTGTTGCTTGCAACAATACTGCTGTAATTTAGTGTTGATGGTTTGGGCTTCAAAAGTGGAAGGTAATTAACTCTAACTTACTTCCCAGTGCAGATTGTAAAAGTTTACAAAATTAAAGCTGAAAAATGTGTCAAGTATAACAGGATGTAAACATATGTTTAAAAAACCAAAACGGAACCTAATAGTGGTCACAGTAACGGAATCGGAAAAGAGATATTAAAGTATAAAAGTTTCAAGGATGTATGCTTATTTCATATCGAACAATTGTAGTGCATCTGCAATGAAAAATTGCGCGATTTCTACGCGATTTAGTGCTAATTTTCAGCATAAACGGAAACGGTGACGGTCATGGATTTTTGTCGGAAATGGAAATGTTACACTTTGTGTATGAGTGATGTTACTGTGCGCATACACCAACACATAAATAAATTTCAAAATTTGCGTTTATTGTTAAAGCATATTTACTTGCAAAAACAATCCATGCACGACCAGTGCCCAAAATTCGTATGTATACGTTTCAGCTATAATTACATACTAGGCAGCCGTTTTTGCGCAATGCGCAAAAGTTAGCGAGTGCACAAATATCTTCACCCAGATATTCTTTTCACAGAACATTTAAGAATCCATTGTAAACAAAGTAAAGCTGGAACATTGCCCAAAATACGTATGTGGAGCATTCCAGCTTTAATATATACTAATACAAACACAGACAGATATGAAATGTTGTCTGTGAAACAAAAACTATATCGTCGACGATGTTTTTACTAAGAATGCAAAAACGTTTTACCAGCCAAATTTTTGTAATTTTATAAATCAGCGAGCTAAAAACGAAGCCTATTTTTGGGCTTTGAACACATTAATTCGATTTGAAGAAAAAATAGCGGCCATTTCCGGGGGCGATTTATGACAGGTTTCTCACGTTCAGTCAGCGTTAACTGGTTAATTACTCTGAGTAAAAGCAATAAAACCAGACAAATTTACAATCGTTAAAACAGGAAAATGTTTTCTTGTACAAATTGGTATGCACAGTTGAGTTTTCGTAGGAGGATACCATTGTGAGTGCAAACTGCCTTTTTATGACATTCGATTTTGACTCACTGTTTGGTCGCATTTACAAAACAAGACATCGCATTGCCTTTGTTGCCAGTTGCACTACCTTTTATTCCATTAAGGCTATTCGGCAAATATCACTAATAAATAGATCGCTTCCAAAATCAGCGGGTAAATCGTTTCGCTATTCGGCAAATATCACTAATAAATAGATCGCTTCAAAAATCAGCGGGTAAATCGCAGGAAATTGGGATTTTGGGAAATTGGGATTTAAAATCTGGAAAATTTGGAATGACCTATTAATGAGCCTATGTATATATGCATGTAATAGCTAACACAGGTTGTAAACCACACACAAAAAGTATTTCCGAATTTATTCAAAAAAGTATTTTCTGTGGCAAATCTGAAAAGGTTTTCTGATATTTAAGACAATTTTTCTAAGAAATAACTGGAAAACGTTTATTTTCAGACTTTTTATTTCAAAGCTTTTTTGAAAACTTTTCTGTTATAACAGAAATACTTTTCAGGTGCACATTGCTAATTATATTTCTTAAATGTACGAAATTTTTTCTTAAATGTCAGAAATATTATTTTGAGTGCAGGTATCTCTTGCCGTTTTCGATAAAACATCGTTGTCTGGTTTCGTTTCCGTTATGAAAATATCATGAATTCTTTTTTAATAAATATGCTCGTTTGGTTAAATTTTAAATATATCTTTTAATACTCAATCTTTTTCAAAACAGGTGTCGAACCGTTATTGTTTGATTTGAAACAAAATCAACAAAATTAATTGAAAATTTCAAAAAATTAACGTTCCAAATTTTGTGTATAAAATTTCATAAAGCAGATTTATATAATATTGGCTTAGCTTAAACGTATGAACAGGGTAGCTTCAAATTTTCTATTTTACTTCAAGAACCGCGACAGCTTCGAAGCCCATATGTTTTCCTGGGACAGCCTTGGTAATTTTGACCTATGTATAGAACAAGACCGTAACAGCATTTTTGATGTCTAAGTGGAATTTCTCACTAATTTTGGTGTGAATTTGGAATTTTCGTGAAAATTCTGTGAGATAATTATTGCTAAGCCGATTTTGAGCCATTTTTGTGTTAGACCAGGGAGTCTGTTGATTTAATTTTACGATTGGAATAATATAGCGTGCATACGAGAATCCATTCCGCAAGGAGTCCGTAAATTTCAAATAATATTTAACAAATACGTAGTATTGTAGTTTATCTGGTTAGACAAGAAGTTTCTTGGTTTGTAGAATGTTGATTACAAGTATTCTGGGGTGTCAGTTACTGCTGTTTTGGGGTTCTAAATGGTCTACTGTGTTACTTAGAGTTCGTAGACTGAGCTTTAAGTGTGTTTTGCCCTTCGAGGGAGTCGTAATTTTTATGTTCTGTGACTTGTTTTATGGTTCTGAATATAGTTATTTTGTGTTGCGTGATCTAAGACATTTTTGGGGCACTGGAATGTTTATGCATTTGTTTCTACCATGGGGCTTGAGTTTAATCAAGCTATTTAGATTTATCTTCTGTTGTATTTTTTGTAAGAAGTATACCGTTTGCGAATGCTTATGTAACCTTCGAACTTAACTAAGAAGTTGTTCTCCAGAGTGGTGAGCGACTTGAATTGAATTTGTTTATGTTCGCAGTGTTACAATCTGACTGTCAAACTAAAATTTTGGCTACGAAGGTAAATTTATTTTACAAATTTTGAGGAAATGGTGATTTAAGTTTGGGCTAATGTACATAACAGGGGCGGAACAGTATTATAAACATATTCCTAAGCCTAAGTCTGAGCCTAAGCCTAAACCTAAGCGTAAAAATGAGCATATTCCTAAGCCTTTCTGTTTAATTAAAACTCGTAACTATCCCCCTATACCAGAAATTTAAATACTGATACACAAAATAAACTTACCCACTTAAGCACAAAACTAACTTTTCAACTTTATCCGTCGGACTGCGGCCACGGGATGCCACCTCAGGAATTTTTGAGAATGGACAACCGAAAACGGATCCGGTGTCTGACACGCTAGGAGATCAGGAGTGGGCGCCGCTTAGACGGACAAACACTGACTAACAGCAAATTTCCAGTTAGTAAAAGATATGTGCGGTCTCGGCAACTTTCGGTATTTGGGTGGTCTCGGACTCCATTTTCTTAGTCTCGTTAGTTTTCAAACCGAGACCAAGAAAACAAGTTCCTTTATTCTGCTCAACTTTCGCAATAAACAGACGTCTGTTGCATTTTTTATTTCTAAATATGAATTCTTTGCTGTTTAAGCAATCATTGTTAGTTCTAAAACTCATTATATCCCTTGTTTCATCATTTCAGCAAACGCTCATCTTTGTGTCACAATGTCGCTTGCACGCTGCCATACGACACGTGCACTTCACACACAAAATGTCCCCTCCCCGAAGAAAATCATTAGTTTTTCTGGTTTACGTTTTATCGAAACTCTACATTTTCCAATAGTATCATAGCAAGTCACGGACATTGTAGAGTTTCGCGGAAACTATCCGCACAAGACTGTTTTGCAGTAACACTGTCTAGTGCGTTGAAATGTTTGAAAAGCAATGTAGTGTACAATATTTCTATGCGCCAGACACACTAGGAGCATCGCTTTCTTCATATTCGGGTGGGAAACTCAAATATTGGCTGGAAACTTGAAATTTTGGCGAGATCGTTTACATTTTGGCGGGAACGTTTATTTTTTGGCGGGAATGTCAAATTTTCAAGAGAAAATTCCAATTTTATCTGGAAATTTAAATTTTGGCGGGAAAATTCAAATTTTGGTAATAAAATTCAAATTTTGAAAGTAAAAGTTAAATATTGGCGGGAAATTCAAACTTTGGCTGAAAAATTCAAATTGTGCCGAGAATTAATTTTTGGTGGGAAAATTCAAATTTTTCCGGTAAATTCTAATTTTATAGCGAGAAAAAAGATACGGCCAAAATACTTTGCCAATTTCGTATACACGTCCTAAAAATAACATGTAAAAACAATAACACGGTAAATTAATTTTTATACTTAGCGCTTTCCCGCGACAACTTTTAGATTGTAACAATAAAGTCCGACAGTTCGCGCATTCTATGTTTAATATTAACATAACGTGCAAACAAACTCTATGCGGTCATTTTTATTTAGAGTCAAAAAGTCCGCACTCAGTCTCGCTATATAACTACAGTAGGTAATGCTACCTTTTTCGAACAGTATAGGGGAACGATGGATGTGCGGAGTGCACCTATGCTAACGTGTGTGACATAATACTCGTCTTTTGTAGTTGAACTATTCTCAGTAACATGGTTACTTGCTCTTAGTACAACCAACTGAATTGCAAACAAAACTATGTGCTAGGATGACACCAAAGTATGTATAATTTTTGACCCATGTTGCGTGCGTTGGAGTTCTGCCACTATTTTTCATATGCCTCTAAATCGTATTCGAGAATAAAGTAGGTAAATTTTGTACGGTTTTTAATGTAAATTTACCGGCAGATTTGAGTAGATACAACAATTTATTACAATCAAACAATGCATATGTGCAATATATAATCATTAAAAACTTTTGTTAGAAAAATTATATTCTTGTATTCGGTACTGATTTAAAATTTACCGAGACCGAATTGAGAAGAATCGGTAGGTTTGTACCGGTACGTCTCGGATTTTGATCTAAACAACGCATCTCAGGCCAGTGAGGCAACAAATAATCGGAAACGCAAGAAAGTAACAAGAATGCGAAGTTAGCTACTATTCGAGATTTCAGCTTGAACTCTTCACGAGTTTGCAATATAACAAAATCGAATTGCCACAAAAATGAAAACACAGATAAAATTGAAAAACATGTCCGTATAGTAATCGTGTTAACGCCCTCAAGTTTGACTACAGGCATAACTTTGAACTGTTAGCATCTAAACCTCGATAAGAAGCTATGAACTTGAAATATTGGAATTGCAAAAAAATCCTTTATACAGATTTTTGCCATAGTTTTCCAGAAAGTGTAAGGTTCGAACAAAACAATGAATGTAAGATATCAAGGTTTTTCTGTAATCCTCACAATTTGGTTACGAGTCTACTTAACCCGTATCTTGCTGATGTCAGTTTAAACTGACGGCAATAAAAAGGTCTATATCTTTGAAGTTGTAAAACTCATCCAAACTCTGTTTATATAATCACTTTCTCTATGCCTTGTTCTTGATTTAACTGCACGAATTTGTGTTATTAGCTGCATCTGCGCATTTGTAATTTGGTTTCCTATCACCAGCATCGTACTTCATTGGAATTAAAAATGTTCGAAAGCCACTAGTAGGAACTGTGACGTTATCGACACAAACTTTACTTGAAATAGATAGAACTATAGCTTTTCTTGAGATCTAAAGCAAAATTTCACAGGTGTAGAATGATTTCGCTTTGAATGACACTTTTCGGTAGCGTCAGTTTAAACTGACATCAGCAAGATGTGGGTACAGGTTTTTTCATCAACAGAAAATGGCAAAATTTCACGTGCAAACATATTTTTAGTATGCGCCTACTACTAAAATAAGCAACTAGGGTATGAATCCAGAGTACACGTTAGTTAAAGAGAAAACAGCTGCCTAGATGTCCTATGGACAACATGATTCTGCCTTTGAAATTGAAAATTTATGGAATAAATGACTGAACACAGGATTAAAAACCACTGTTGGTTCACTATCATATTTAATGTAAGCCTGCGAGTTGCGAAAATGCGTTGTCGAGCAGCATTGCGTGCCATTTTAAGGTTTTCAGTGTTGTCCAAAATCCTGTAAGTGCAAAAATCGCGGAAAACTATGGAATTTTCAACATTGTTTCTTGTGTTTTCCGTAGCAGTAGTTGTTGTAAATGTTTCGCTGGAACATGGTTCCACATCCTCTTGATGTCAGTTTAAACTGACAGTATAAAAAGTCAATGTAAATGGTCCATATTGCACTATTCTGAAAAGTATGCTTATTTCTACTTGACAATGACATACAAGCAACCCAAACATTACGGTGCCATTCAAATCGTCTGACTTGGGTAGATCTGGGTTAATTTCAATTGATATGACAAATTTTTCTGCTTTTCCGAAAGGATATAATGCTACTTACCCATTTGAATTTTGGAGACACGCAAAGAACTCAACACACTGAAGTATAACTTCGTCTGTTTCTACTTTGGCTAATGCGGGGTTCACGTTATAACCGGGGCAGGCGGGACATGGTTTGTTAAATGTTGATTCGACATCAACGTTAAAATTTGGGCTCTTATATTGGGTTGACAGACAAAACTCGAATGTCATATGACATTAGCTTACAAACCACCACTCACAAATGATCAATGTGTACAAAGGACGGTATGTCACGTGATACTGTAGGACATTTACACGAATATCATGATATTCCAATATTTCAGCGAATATCATATGATATATAAATGAACAAAAAGTTGGACGGCAGCGGCACAAATGTGCTAAAAATACCAAATTCATGCCTGCAAACTGTTTCCGACACAAAATTGCTTAGAACCACAGCTTCAAAATTCAAAAATTCTAATTTCTAATTTTAGTATCATATGATATTCAACAGGACAATTTGGGTTTGTTACCTCAAGTATGCAGACATTTTAAAATATGTCATATGATATTCGCAGACAATCCCGCGAATATCATATATTGAAGAACAAATTGTGTTCCACACATAATAATAGCAGACAAATACGAATTTTTGAATACGATATGGGGTTTATAAGCAGACAAAATGCTACCCAATAGTCTAATAGGGACAAAACGCGTTCCAAGCTGCCCCGGTTATAACGTGAACCCGCATAAGTACGTCTTCGGGTATCTGTACTACAAGCTGTATTTAGATCTTAGGTAACATAAATCTAAAGTTGCCCATGTTAATATCAGGCTCGGAATGTTTATCTGTGAGACTGCAATTGAGTAAAGCTTTCAAGTAATGATTTTTGCAAAACTTTAAGTATAGGTTATGGTTAGTCACTAGCTCATCCCTACGCTTAGGCTATTGGCCTTGGCTTAAGCGTAGGAATATGCTTATACTATTGTTAGAAACCTGTTCTATACATCGGCCATAAGATTTATCTAAACAGAATTAAGTAGGATTCTAAATTCGAATAGTTTACCATAGTAAATTGCTTAGCTAGGTTTAAAATTTCGAGTGATAAAGTAATAAAGGAGATTCGGCACGCCACTATGCCACGTTTTGAATTGCTTTCATCCTCGACTGTATATTGACAGACAACCAATTCACTATGTTTACAGTGGTCAAATTTTTGTAGCATTACGTTAACAACGTGTTCGTGTCTTTCCTGTATAAAGTAATAAACATACATTCACGTTAACAATTAGCATGAGTTACCTACAGTGCCCATCTCATCCACATGCTAATCTGATTGAAGATCATCGTGCTGGAGATGTCATATGTCCGGAATGTGGGCTTGTCGTCGGAGACAGGTACGGAAGTGCCTAATTTAGTCAACATCAAATTAAAGCATCTTTTCAAGAATTACGGCAACGATGTATATACTATCTGAATGCAAAAGCAGTTTGGTGGATCGCGTACCTGGGCTATTGTAAGAATTAGCGAAATTTTGTACATTAAAGGTTTACTACAGTGACAGTTTGCTGGATTGCAAAGCCACATATTGATATATACTTATTTGTTAACTGTAGAACTTATATCTACGTTTCACTGCTCTTTTAGATTGGTTGATGTCAGTTCGGAATGGCGTTCATTTAATAACGAAAAATCATGCAAAGATCCTTCACGAGTAGGGGCTCCGGAAAACCCATTGCTGTCCGGGTCGGATTTAAGCACGAGTATTCAGACAACGTCAACAGGTGTAGGTGCAGACTTACAAGCTCGTCAACGGAAACAGGTACGTAAACGTAAATAATAATTAAAGTTGTGCAGTGTGCCATAATGTTTCCCGAAGCCAGTACAAACCGGGGCCCATGCATATTTTTGTACAAATATATTTTGGAAAGTTTTTGTCGAAAAATCACAAGTTGAATCGAAACAATGTATTTATACGATGAAATGTAATGGTAAAATTGTAAAATGAATGTAAACATATATACTTGTTTTATATAGTGTTTGCATGATTGAAACATAGATTCTTATAAGCTGTTCAGGAGCCATCGCATCAAGTTGAAGACAGAATTTAAAATATAGCAGCTGTTACCTACGTTTTGGCAAATTAGGTGTTGGTTGGTTGTTGGTACTGATGCATTGCTAGCTGTTATGCTCTTAAGTTGTTGTGTGCCGCATATTAGACATTTTCATCTACCGTGCCGATTCAAATTTTGTTGTTTGACTCGCCATTAGTAATCATTTTTATATCTTATATCTGCCGCAGAGGCTGTCACAAAGGGGCGGTCCCTCCCGAAACGGTTCGTGTATAGCTGATTTTCAAACAAAAATAAAAAAATTTATATCTGTGTCAGAGAAACATAAATATCTATCCCCCGAAAAAATCTTTGGACCGCCAGTGTCTGTTATATATAAAATGAAATCTTAAATGAGGAACAGATCTGTGACCATGCAAGTTAATTAATTCCATGCAAATATATACGCAAATAAGTAACAGACAGACAGTACAGTCATTTTAAAGCTATCAATACAGGTTAACGCTGAAGATCGACTATTGATTCAAGCGTTTCAAATTATTCGTGACATGGCTGAACGTATTCATCTGCCTAAGTCAATTCAGGTAGGTTGCGCTTGATAATTTTCTGTGAAATTCTAATGCTTTAAAAAGGTTTTGACTATCACACCTGTCTTTCGAGCTATTTTATTAATTGGTTGAATCCAGATATACGTATTTCCATATTTTAAAATAGTCTCTATGCTTTAACGCTGGACAGTACATAGGTAGTTGATTCTGTGTTTAGTTCCTGCTGGTGATGTTATTTAATGTTTCTGTTGTGCTCTAATTTTTGCACCTAACTTGGAGCTGACCGTTTTCAAAAGCTCAACAATTTGTCGAAACTGAGTGGCCTATAGTTTGTGTTTACGTTAGTAAGTAACTTTTTGTTGCCTATCTGACATTAACATTGTTGATGCAAAATTAATTTTTACCTTTCGCAACACTATTATTTTCTCTTTTTACAGGATCAAGCTAATTCCTGGTTTAAGCAAGTGACGGATACCAAAGCGTTGAAAGGACGGTCTACTGAAGCAGTTGCAGCTGCATGTCTTTACATTGGGTGTCGGAAGGAAGGCGTTCCACGTTCATTTAAAGGTGAACAAAACGTTGTGTAACTGGGATGTCTTGTTCAACAGCGGCAAGCCTTGTTATCACTATTTCGTTAAACATACGTACTTTTCGAATTGCAGAGCTGCATTTTGGTTTTGTTTAATTTAACGAAGCGAAACTCCGAGCGAAGCGCGGAGTTTCGCGAAGTCTTTTATGTTTTGTACTCTGGTGTCGAAAATTTTAAACCGTTTATTAGCTACAGGCTAATTTGCATAATTAATTAAGCCTAAATTAGGACTTTCAACTTTATTTCACTAATTATTACAGTTAGAAGCAATCTAATTTTAGCATTGAAGGTTTTTTGGGTGCGAGAAATCTGCATAGACTGTTTACAAACCTCCAGAACCGATAATTGAGCAGTTAGCTAATAGATAATTTGCATATTAGCATAGTTTATAAGCCTATATTAGGACTTTTTACAATATTTTATTAATTATTAAGGTTAAAAGCAATATAATTTCAGCACCAAAGGGTTTTTAGGTGCGAAGAATTTGAATGAATTGTGGCCCATGTATAGAACATGGCCGCCTAAACAAAAATTTGGTCTAAAGCTTAAACGGGCTCTGTTACAGCCCCTCCGGAAAACGATCCGGCCCTGTTCTATACATGGGCCTAAATTGTTTACAAACCTCCAAAACCGATAATTGAATAGTTAGCTAATAGCTAATTTGTATATTAGCTTAATTGACAAGACAAACCTGGGACTTTTTAAATTATTTCAATAATTATTATTAGGGTTTACTGAAGGTTTTTGGGTGCGAGGAATCTGAATAAATTGTTTACAAACCTACAAAGCCGATAATTGAATAGTTAGTTAATATCTAATTTACATATTTGCTTAATTGACAAGACCAATTTAGGACTTTTTAAATTATTCCAGTAATTATTATTAGGGTTTACTGAAGGTTTTTGGGTGCGAGGAATCTGAGTAAATTGTTTACAAACCTCCTAAAACCGATAAATGAATAGTTAGCTAATAACTAATTTGCATATTACCTGAATTGCATACGTATGTTCGAGCTTCGCTCAATAAATGTAGTCCCACTACGACTGTTTTATTTCACAGCTGGTGATGTGTTTTGTCTTTTTAAGAAATTTGTGCAGTAAGCAAAGTGAGCCGGAAAGAAATCGGTCGATGCTTTCGACTTGTTATGAAAGCGCTCGAAACAAACCTAGATCTGATTACTAGTGCTGATTTTATGGTTAGTCAATTGGCTTTTCCATTGTGCTAAATTTACTTTAGAGCTGGCTTATTTGCCCTGCTCCAAAAATGCCTCGCTGCGGTAATGGCGTAATTTCATCGCTCATGGCTAAAGCGTACACAAAATCATACTGCGATAATACGTCTGATTAAATATCGTTTAAGGGCAAATATCCATTAGTCGTCAGATAATGGAGTTTTAATCAGTTTCGTTTTGATTAACCTTTACCTCACCGACTAGGACACTATTGTGCAGTTTGCTTTTTGTCAAAATGTTGAATACTTTAAATTATTAAATGTGAACTGAATACCTTTTAATTTGGCGGACTTTAATTGGATTGCTTTGCCTGCACCAAGTTGTTTTTGATGTATTGGAATATTTTATCATGTCAACTTTATTTCAGTCACGGTTCTGTGGTAATCTTGGACTGCCGAAATATGTGGAACATGCGGCGACTTGTATAGCGCGACGCGCCGTTGATTTAGATTTGGTTGCTGGGTGAGTATTTTGCCAGTTCAGACTGTTTTATTTGGAAGCTAAAAATTTAGCACAGTTTTTAAGAACATCACTCGTTTTGACAACTGTATACACAATTGGAAAATAAACAAAACTAGTTTTATATTTCAGACATTTTTGTCGTAAACACTCTTCAAAATATATAGTGTTGCGTTACAGACTTTCAATCCTAAAAACTTTCAAACCCATATTTCTGAAAAGGTTAAAACATTGGAATTAAAGACACATTTGTCCGGTTCTACACAAAAACATAAATCTTTTAATGTTTAAACAATTTTTCTTGACTGTCAGACATGTTTTGTGTGTTGAAAATGTTTGTATTAAAAATATTTAGTGCCAAGTGTGAGTTTTAACACCTGTTATTACACCTTTTAATGTCAGAACAATGTACCAGTACAGTATTGATTTCATTTAGAAAATTGGATTGTTTATATTTTAGTCGGAGTCCGATCTCTGTGGCAGCAGCTGCAATTTATATGGCGTGTCAAGCTACGCTAAATGATAAAAAACCTCCAAAAGGTAGTAATAACTAATCGAATTTCGCGCATAGTATACTGTCACTCCTAATGTCATCGCTTTCAACGCGGTCTTTACCATTCTTTTATTTAACCTTTGTTTTTTGAATATGGCAGGTTTTGTTAATTGTGGAGTTTATTCAATACTTTCATGCAGCGGTGATTGCTGGTTTTAACGTAGCAAACGCCTGTCGCAAAGTGGTAATAGATTCAATAGTTATAAAGCTGGCCAAAATCGTACGTATGTAGTTTCAAGTTTGCAGTTTTTCCAAATTTTATGTGGCGTAAACTGTGCCATATAAGCTTTTGCCTTAAATAATCCAGTTTAGCGGATAGTGTTTGCACCTTTGGAATGCTACGAAGAAAATGCGAAACGCAGCGCACACTGCCACTACAGTTGCATCCGTGTCTGGGCATTTTTGACGAAGATTTCTGGATTCGGGTTTGACTTTGAAAAATTCTGGATCCGTCATTTCTCCGCAAAAGTTACTGGTCTAGCGTTTTCGGTCGTGTCGCTCGCGAACTTTCCTTCAACTAGTGTTATATACCGAAAGGTTTGACCATGCCGTCATAACTTATTCTACAGTGAGTTCGCTACCGTGAGAGGGGATTTCCCATTCGATGACAGCCTTCGTAAGACTTTTTAACCATTTCTCACATGAATATTTTCTATTTCCCCTGACACCTACTTTTATGCTAGGATTCGAACTCCGGTGACTGGAGTGGGAGGCGTATACCATCACCACTCAGCTATAGGAGCTTGACGCTCGAGCCCGAGGGGGCTCTCACGTCTTGTGGTGATTTAGTACTATGTATACGTGTTGCAATTGTTAAACACGGTGTGATATACATTATTTAACGCATATACACTGCGCTTTGTTGCCTATAGGCAACTCAATGTGAGAAGGGGTTATGACAGGTGCGCGACTCGTGACATTATGCACTGCTAAGTTCAAACACGATGCGCACTTATGGTTGAAGTTGCCTGTATTAATTGTGGAAACAATATGTGAATGCAATTCGGTGCCCGAGCAGCAGACTTGCAGCGCAATGGTTATGACGTGCAACTTAACAGTTGATCCGGGCCTGGCTTTGCGTCACGTGAATCGCTGAGTCGAGTTGTAGAAATTGATTTGGCTCATAAAGGATAACTATCTGGCCTAGCGGTGTTACGTCTGCGGTCGACTTATGTCACCATCATATCCATATCGGTATTATCACATATGGCTGCCCCCTGGTTTTATATATTTTCGTTCTCGTTTGCAGAAATTGGTGAAATTGCTGGTGTTGCGGAAGTGACTATTCGTCAATCGTACAAGCTTATGTATCCTAGAGCCCAAGAATTGTTTCCAGCTAATTATCGTTACCCAGATTATATCCAGGATTTGCCTGCTGCATGATTATGTTTTGTGCCAATGTCACTTTGAGGGTCATAAAAATAGTATAAGCATATTCCTAAGCCTAAAAGTGACATAAGGATAGACAGTCTACTGAAGCCTAAGCAAAAAATTAGTCTTAAGCTCAAGCTTACTCTATTGGAGTCCCGTGAAAAACGACACTTCGTTAAAGTAATTAGAGCCACGTTTTACATAATGTAACCAATGTAATGATCAAGAGCGGCATGGTTTTCTGCGGGACTGCAATAGTGTACACTTCAGCTTTAGACTATTTTTTGATTAGGCAGACTTAGACGTAAGTATAAGCTCATTCTTAGGCTTTACTTTATAGGAATACCCTTATGCTACTTTTACTGCCCTATTCTATACTTTGTCTTATAATGTGATATAGTAATTGAATTACAATATTTTTACGACAGTAAACTCAATGGTCTGCGCAGTGTTGAAAGTAGTATTACCTATGTCTTAGTTTATTATTTTATATTTTGAACGTTGTTTACTACTCGAAAACTTGTGATAAATATATGCATCACATTTTATAACTGGCGCATGCCGCAAGTATAAAGCAGATTATGGGCATCCACTATAATGTTTACATGGATGTAAAAAATTGTATCTTCTTTTCGGAGCATCACCTCTTTAATACCCGCTTTTTATGCAACGTTTGATGTGTTCCAGATCATTGTAGAATCACGGAGGCAAACAGCTCCCTAAAACAGAGTGAAAAAAAATGCCGGAGCCGGAGGTCAACAAAATTAGCCGGAGTCGGAGGTGAGGCGAAATCAGTTATAAAGTGACGTTTAATTTGTTAATTTTGCAAAGAATCGTGTGATCTTTAAATCTTTTGTGTTACGTTTATTTTTTAGCTGAATCTTAGCAATTGTTTCCTTAAAATTGTATCAAAAGTTGAAACACAACGCACCAGGGTGCAACCGGATGTGAAAATTACCGGAGCCAGAGGTCAACATAACTTTCACTTGCCGGGAGCCTAGACGAAGGTAAAGACGCAGCTGATGCGAAATTAGATAGTTAAAACATTTAATTTGTTAATTTTAGCAAATATCTGCAATGTGTTGGTAAATAGTTTGATTTTGCGCTTGTTTTTTACGTAATCTCGGCAATTTTTTCCTGAAAATTGTGCCAAACGTTAAAATTAAACGTGCCAAACACATAACTTTTGTAAAACATTGCAAGAACTTTGTATGGGTTTGTTAATGTTTTTATGTTATTTCTCTTCGAATCCCCATCTTGTAAAAAATGTGACTACTCCTGTTGATACACTCTTTGCGTTGTTCCTAATTTCAAGTTAAGTGCTGTTTTGTACTCCGGTCGAAATGAAGAGACTGCACAATTTTTTACGTTGACACAACGTGGATGAACCATTATTGTACCTATTTTAAGACGAAAGTCTTGTCGGGAAGTACATCTCTTGTTTTACACTCGAGTTCGGAACCCTGGATTTGAATTTTATATTTCAAATCACTCTGGTATGAGAATGGCAACTTTTTCTATATTGGATCTCAGATCAAATTGATATAATATTCTTTCTAGAAAAGATCATTAACCTATTTTTACTGGGGTGCGATCAAAAATTTAGCCCATGTAAAGATCAGGGGCGGAGCGTTTGTTGTGCGCCACTGCAATAAAGCAAGGTTAAACTGTAGACTAATTTTTTTGCTAGGCGTAGGTATAAGCTCTGTCTTGCGCCTAGGCTTTGGCTTATGCTTTAGGCTTTAGGAATATGCTATCTTACTGTTATGGCCCTATTCTATACATTGGCCTACATTTCAATACATATTGGTTTTGCGTAGATCGCCAAAGAGCTCTGAAAAGATGGTAATAGACGTTAATCCATTTGAAAAAACGGGCTTTTGGATATTGGTTTTGGTTATAAAATGTTTGACAGTATTTTTCCATCCGTTTACTTATTTAACCAAAATAAAAATATTTATGTTAACACTTAAACAGCGTGGCGTAGCAAAAAAAGTAAATAAAAGAACTGGGAAATTAGGCCATTTTCATTTACTTCTGATAGTGAACAGTACCATATGTGAGCAGTGTGCTGAGGAAATCGGGGGCTATTTGCCCAATCATGCTCGCAGCCAAACAACTGCACTGTAAATTTCAGTGAGTTGATTTTAACTGAGAATGAGTTGAATCACTCAGTCTGAGTTAGGACTTTCAGAACTCAGAAATTTGAGTTGGTTCAATTCATTCTGAGTTAATTGATAATCAACTCACCCAGCGTCAACTCAACTCAGAGTGACAATCAACTGAACTCAGAGTGAGTTAACGTTTACTGATATTAATTCAATAATAACCAACTCGTTAGCTGAATTGATTAATCAACTCATTGGAATTTACAGTGTGTCAGAGGTGGGTGCTTTGCTCCCTAGAAAATTCCCAACCCCTATAGAGCTTTAAGTCTCGCTTGGAATGCTTTGTATTTCAACCTTGTGCATCTGCTAAACTTGTTTTGGTCACTTCTAGCAGGTTGAGCTGCTACGGGCCAGTGCCCAAGGCGTCTCCAGCCCCGACTAGCGGAGTAAAGAATGGACTCGAACACATTGTTTCAAAACTGTTTAATATCAAACGAGGTATAGTTTTTCGTTTCATATCAGTGAGTAATTGTGTTTGAGATCAGTGGCGGATCCAGGATCTCAAAATGGGGGAATTTCACAGGCAATAAACTTACTTTGGGGGGCCACGGCCGGGGTTGCCCTCACCATGGATCCGCCATTGTTTGAAATTCATTTTTTCTATAGTTCTTCCAGCACTGCTGGGTTCAAGAATAAGCTGCCCCTACATGTTTACATTTGCCATTACCAAAGTCTCTGTCACTTGAGCGCGGGTTCTTTACATTCCGGGCCATAGTTTATTATTCCATTGTTCACCGAGTTCCATCTTCGCTTTGTAGTACATGCTTCATTCAAAGCGTCAGTGCTACAAAATAATTCCTTGCCAAAGATTGCATCTTGTTGGTTTTCAATGGTATCTTTAGCGTCTGCTGATCCGTCTTTGCAACTAGTTACGGCAAAGTTTGGCGCGTGTGTGCTCGCAGGTTTTGATTGTAGTAATACGGAATCCTTAATTTCATAACGGCGTTTTGAGTCTGACGTGTTTAACGGAATGTTTTCCAATTCTGACTCATCGATGACATCGTGATTCTGGTAGGCTATTTGATCGGCACAGTGTGACACCCGCCGTTTTGACATCTGGTACTGAGGTTTGTTTTCAGTGGCGATTTCGTATTGTTCCTTGTTTGTCGTTGTATCAACACATGATTGACGCCGATTAGATAAAATAAAAGTACTAGGAGATGAACGCTTGCCAGCTGTATTGATACCATTGGTTTCTTTAGTATTGGATGACGTTATGCAATGATGTTTGGATTGGCCAGCAATGCCGCTGCTATAGCCAATCACACGTCGTGATGCCAGTTTGAACGGTGCTTGAATTTTCGATACAGGGAGTTGTTTTCGAATTGTTATATTTGACTCATTTACAGTATCTATTGGACGATTGGTGTACGCTCTGCGTTGAGCAAAATATTGTCGCGACGTGTTGTTTCTGATCTGACTGTACGCAGTTCTGGTAACTGGTGATTGAAATTGACACCGGCAAATGGTACGAACGAAACATTCACGGAATCGTCGGTTGAGAGCGTTGTACAGGACTGGGTTGATTGCGCTGTTCGCGTAGAAAAAGTAACCTGGAAACGTGAAAATTACTAAATATTGTTTGAAACTTGCACCTTTTTTTGCAACCGTAGCAAAACGGCAAAAATGACCAAACTTTAAATGTGCCAGTACTTATGAACCTGTACAGCCATGGAATTCTAAATTAAACGACTTGGTTGAACACGTCAAAATCTATAAAAAAGGGTTATTTTACATTTTAAATTCACATGGTTTTCGTGTTATGTATTTTCGTTGGGCACTAAATTTGACAGTAGAAATTGCAAAATATGGAGTTTCACAATTAAAATAAACTATTTTTTAACACACTTTTTTACTGTTTCATTCAAAACTTACATGCAGTTTATTGTTATAGGATTGGGCAAGTGGTAGATGTTTATACTCTTACAATCAGAGTACACTGTAAATTCCAATGAACTGATTAATTAATGCATCTAGAGAGTTAGTTATTTCTGACTTAATAACACTATATATTGACACTCACTCAGATTTGTATTGAATCTTGTTCTGACTTTATTTGAATGAGTTGAAAAAACGCCGAATTCTGAGTCGTGATAATCCTAACTAAACATGTAAAAATCATTTCTGTTTTACCTGATATAAAGTAAACACCGTTGAATATATTTTGGACGATTTTGCTGTTCCAATTTGTCACTGATACAATCATCATGCGCTGAATGTGAAATGGAAGCCAACAAATAAAGAACGCAACAACGACCGCGACTGAAATTTAAAAATGTTATTATATACAGTGTGTAGATTTGAGGCATTAAATTAAATATATTGAGGACTTGGCCCAAACAATATTCTAGTGATTCCTGCGGGGAAAACGTGCAAATTCTAAGAAAATACTTGCTGCAGACGTGGATAACGGGGATATGTAAACAGGATCCTGAAATTTCTAACGGTGGTCCGTGATATGTATTATAGTGAAAAAAGCCAGCGAGCGCAGCCAGCAAGAAACCAAACGCAATTTTAGTGCTAAATCATTAAATGCAAAATATTAGTTTTTATGCCGGGGTCAATGGTTTGGGTGACATCTCGTAGCTCCGCCACCGATATTGATTTGATATTTTGCATTAATTAGCAGCTTTGTGCTCGTAAGTTATCAAAAACAAACTCATTATTAACCATGATAGCTTACTCAACACCATCGTAACAGTTTTCTTGGAGTTTCTGTGAACATTTGCATGACGTCTCGAGGTGCTTTCAACATTGCTACGAAAACTTGCTAGTTCAGTATTGGAGCATTGTAGTTTAAACGTGCAACTTTTTTTCGGTTCAATACTATCACATGATTTTTGTTGTCTGAATTTCTCATGGAAACGTTTGGCGCTCATGTTTGGCTTGATCTCGTTGTCATCGGTACTATCGTTAATGCTTTTATCACCACAGCCAGGGTTGCTGCTGCTGCTGGTATTGTTAATTGTTTCGCCGCTGTTTGTTATGTTGTTTTCATTACTTTTATTGACTTTGTTTTTGTTGTTGTGGCGGTAGTTGTTGATGTCGTTACTGTTATCGGTATTGTTATTGTTGCAGTTTTTGTCGTCGGAGGTGTTGCTGCTGCTGCTATTATTATTATTATTATTATTATTATTATTATTATTATTATTATTATTATTATTATTATTATTATTATTATTATTATTATTATGGTTATTATTATTATTGTTATTATTATTATTATTGTTGTTGTTGTTATTGTTGTTTTTGTTGTTGTTGTTGGTTTTGTGGTTGCTGGTGTTACAGTTGTTGATGATATTTTTGTAGTGTTTGTTTTGGTTGTCATCGTCGTTGTAGCTGTTTCCGTAGTTCTGGTTTCTGTTGTTTTTACTATTACTGATGTTGTCGTAGTGGCAACCTTTGATTCGAGCGTCTGCCTGATTGTCACTGTCAGATAGATTGTCTTCATTTTGAGGAAAAGCAGCCATATTACATTCGTTGTTTGTTTTCAATTCTTCAGTTTTAACTTTATCGTTTGTACACGAACAACACTGACTAACTGGCGTTGTACCATTAATTAATGCTTGCCTGTGGCTTCTAATAACCTTAAACGGGCCAAACACAATTCTTGACAATCGACCATGACGCCTGTAATGCCCCGAACTGAAATTTGACGTTTTGGAGTGACTGGTTGACTGCAGGCAACCGCACAAATTGGTTGACAAATTTGGCGAATTTAAATGCTGTCCTTTTGGCGAAACTGTAATCAAACTTATGATTGATGGATCTGAATCGGCAGTTACTTCCTGGTTGCGTTGGCGATGTTGGCTTACAGCAGCATAATTGTGATTGACTGGAACTTCTTCTGTCATTGCTGATGCCAGTGTTGCCGTGTTTTGTGCTACACTAATCGGCGGTTGATTAAGTTGTTCTGTGCGTCGAACAAGAATGCAAATGTGACAACAGAGGACGCTCATCACAAACATTGGTCCGATGAAAAATAGTGCAAACGATAGGGTGAATAATATTGACTGGGTGTGCGAGTCGTACGGATCGAGCGCACAGATTTCTGTACCTGAAATCCTACGAACGCGCATATATACACAATTGAGTTCAATTTATCGTTTGGACAGTCAACAACAAGTAGCAAATTCAAGCGAAAAACTGATAAAGTATTTACAATTTGAAAAAAATTAGCTTTAATTTTGGTTTCGTATGGTGAATGATACAGTTTTTAAACATTTTTTAATTCAGTAATAATTAAGTGTATATAAATAATTGTCCGGAATAAGTTTTCTGTTCCGATCCCAGATTCCAGTATAATTCAGTTCCGCTTTGCACCCTGCGGAACAGAAAATTTATTCCGGAATCGGAATCGGAACTAGAAATTTTTCGACTATACGGATAATTGTATTGACAAATGTAATATTGATTTAGGGTGTTTGTTGGGTGGAACAATTTTCAATTAATACGTCGCATAAACAAATTGGCGACTATTTTTGGTTCTGTAAATCCCAGCAACAATCAATTATTGATAAGTTCATCGAAAGCAATTTAATAGATAAAATGATACAGAATTGGTATGCAACGTATCACAACAGGTGAGAATAAAATTAAGATTTCCAAAATTCCGATTCCGATTGATTGTGCAATCAGAATCTGAACTCATTTTGCATCGGAATTCTATTAAGAATCGGAATTGAGGTTGCATCGTGATATACATTAGCGTGAAACATGTCAGAAGCCATTTGTACGTTATCATCCTCCCTGGGCCAAGTAACTGTCTCTGAAATCAAGTACGCAAACTATGCAGTTATTACTGGTTAGTTTTTCGAACGTGATTTCGAACACCGAACTAAAGTTCGTCTAAGTTACTTATGAATACTGTACATACCACAATTTTTGTTGTACTGCAAAAAATGGTGAGTCAAATTGACTGTCTCCGAAATACGCTCTACGGTACTACACAAACTGAGTCAAATTCGACTCCGCCAGAGTCAAATTCGATTCAGTGAGCCGCACGTTTGTCTCTGGTGGAGTCGAATTTGACTCAGTTTGTGTAGTCCCGTAGAGCCTGTGTCGGAGAGAAGTCAATTTGACGCACGCACTATTTGTTGCAGCGTGCATATATGTATTAAGCGACTTAGCTAAAACATCAACACCAACCTGGGACGGTGATATTAGTCGTCAACAGCTTCGCCACGTCCGGCGGTTCTAGCCCGATTCCGGTAGGATCAAACACAATCAGTCGATAAATGCCAACATTAATCAAAAACGGTGACGCACCAATTGCTGCCGCGGTCCAAAGGATAATGATGACTCTGAGACAACGACTAAACCGGGCTAACGCTTTAACCCGAAGCGGATGTCGGACGGCAAACCAGCGTTCAAAAGCAAACGCTGCTATTATTAATATTGAAGCGTCACAGGTGAGTTCACTGGCGTATGTGCGCAATTTGCAACTGACAACTGAGAACGGGAACGGATACAGGACGGTTGAGGAAATGTATAATTCAACGGGAAGACCTGAAATGGGGGGTTTTTATTTAAAGCAAGAAAAATATATACCTGTCGATTATAAACAGCTGCGTGGAGTTTTAGTGTTGGTTTTGAAAATTTTGTCTTCACCATCCACTGATACTTAACTAAAAAAATCCTACTCTCTAAAAACTTAAACTTAAATTATGGCTTAACTAAACATGATTATTAGTTTAAGAAAAACTCAAATGGCTGGACGGACTAACTAAACAAAAATTTTAAGTTTTACTTAAACTAACATATTTTTAAGCTTAACACGAGTTTAAGTAAGCTTATTTTTGGTTTAAACAACAAATCTATCGCAGAAATTATGTGTATCTAAGATTTCATTAAGCTTAGCTTAAACTATAAATACGTAAAGTTTTAAATTAGACTAAGCGTAAACCTATCTGTTAGTTTTGTTAATTTAGAAAGTTAGCTTAATACTGTAGGATTAGCTTAAGCTTAAATCAAGTTAGTTTAAGCTTTTTGAGAGCAGGAAAAAAGAAAAAGCCCGGCTTAAGGTGGCATTCCTGCCCCTCATGTTTGAGTTAACAATCATTCATGCAGTCTTCTTTGTTGATTATTTTTAAGTAAATGTAAACCGGATCCCTCTTGAGAATCTCATGGTAAAATGTCAGTTTGAAGTTAAATGTTGCAGTTGCAAATATTTATGCTGGAAAGCGTTAGTAACTCTACTAGTGTGCTATAACGTTTCAGGACGTGTACAGTGGCTGAATCGTATTTTGAACTCATTTTGACTTTAGCATAGTTTTTGAAATCTCTTGCTTGATTTGTTGCTATTTGAATTAATCTTCCCTATGTTGCGCTGGTTTCAACTTATTTTTGTTGTATTTAATTCAAATTCTTGTGCTAAACTAATTAATAGGCGGATAACAATTTCAACTGACGTTATTTGTATAAAGCCTAGCCTAAGCTTAAACCGCTCAATGTTTAAGTCCCGAAGTAGCCCAGTCTTCTAACTGGCAAATAACAACGGCCAGAATGTTAAACATAACTTACCGATTACTAACGATAGCAAATCAGAGATTGCTAAACTGAACAGGTAAAAGTTAGTTGGCGTATGCAGTGATTTATTGCGTGCAATTACGATGCAAGTGCAAACGTTTCCAACAAATCCAACAACGAATATCACCGAGTATACGCTGACTGTGAGCAGAAACACCGTTGAATCAAGGCATGGTTCGCCCCAATTCGAAAGCACATAATGAGTCAAGTTCGAGTTACCTGTGTCTAGCGAGCATTGGGCAACACGAGTTGTTGAGCTCATTTGGACTATGAAGCTGTGATATAAGACGAATAAAAAATTAGTAAAATTAAATTTTAAAATTATTTAAAACAACTGAAACAGTGTTGAAAGTGGAAACTATTTTGCTGAATATTATAATTACTAAAATATACAGCGAGCAAACGTGGCCCCAAGTGATTCGTTTGATCGCTTAGGTCCATTATCGTTCACCGAGGTCTCGTACTGTCTACCGAGGCCTTGCTCGTAATTTGCTTAATTTCGTAGAAAAAAAATTGTGTTCTGCTTCGATGTTTTTAAAGCCTTTGACGGTTTTGAAATGACCAGTATATTCGTTTGATTTTACGTTAGTTTGTCTAAAGATTCACTGGGTCAATCGGAGTAAAACCCTTTGCGGGGCCAAACGCTCCACCGATTGAGTAACGGGGCGCCAACCTCGGCTCCGGTACCCGATCGGAAAGCAAATGATATCCGTATGTTCCGGATCTGGGACTGGGGTCAATAAACACTCGAACAAAATGGATACAATTTTGAGATGAAGTTTGAAATTATAGACAGATTCTAGTGACTGTTGCAAATTACAGAACCAGCCGGCAAGTTCCTAAATTGAAATACAAAAGCTTCACTAAGTATGGAACAAAACAGCTTACATTTTTCAAAATCAATAAATCATTTGAAGTTGTTCTTGCGCAAACTTAAAAACTTTGTGGGGCTCTGGTTAAGCTCTAAATACGGATTGAATATTACAGTGTGGCTGAAAATACCACTCTTGATCGTACAACTATGTTTGTATGCCAGCCAACGGCCTGTGTAACTTTTTAGTTTGGTAGCAATTTGAATATTTTGAAGATTAAAAAATAAAGCATTTTTTAGTTTGTTTGCTAAAACTAAATTTTAAAACAGAGTTTTGAGAAAATGAACACTGTGCACTGCTGATTTAATGGTTTTGTTGTGGGCATGGCCCTAGTTAATAATACGCGTCTGGCCACTTGGAGAGCGGGACACGGAGACTGATGCCTAGAAACCAGACGGCTCCAGCTTAGGCTTAGGTTTAGGCTTATGCTTTAGTGGGCTGGTGTTGTGTTGGTTCAGTGAAAGAATTGTGGAACTTATATTAATTGTATACATGGTTTATGCTAAATTTAAAAAGCACAGTTTGGTTTTATGATTTTTTTGTGTAATTTTATCGAATTCACGTCTAATTCTTTTGTTCTTGCACGCAAAATACTGCTTTAGTTACGATTTAAAAATAGACCAATTACATTTCGATTTGCGTTTTATCTCGAAAATATACTCAAAACTTAAAAAACAAAATAGTTTCTTATATGTTAGCGCAGCGGTGGTGCTTGAAATTTCCGATTTCATTTTCAAAAGGTTTCCTGTGTAAAAAGTGTTGCAAAGAAACAGCGGAACTGACTGTTTTCGGTATATAACTGTGCCTTTTTTTCCTGAAAAAAGCACTCCTTATGTGATGGTAGTAAACATATTTTTAAATACCGATTTAACGGTTTTCTAATTGCTCGCGAGAAATTCGGTTTGTTATTTACAACCGTGACTTTTAAGGGCAGCGTGGCTGACTGGAAAAAAATGTGACGTTTTGCTGTAAACACACCAGGCTGATACAAACAGCTTATTGAGTGATAAGGGGAAAATCTAGCATTTTTGTGCGGTAGTGCATAAGCTCAAGTAAATATTTTTGGACCCGTGGGACGTTGAAGGTTATTTTGAAGCCTGTTAAACGTAGATTTTTCTTGTGTCGGCAGATATGTCACAGGGGAATATATCCCCTTAAATGTTCCCCTGAAATACACCCGTGTGAGTGATGTGTGAAAACTTTATAATTGTCACTACACCAAGTCTAGGTTACCGTTATTTTTTGGAGTCGCTCATTGCTTATCTTGGTTATTGCAAAAAAAACGCTAAACATGCAGATGAAACATAAAACCACTGCGCCTACCACGTGGAATTTGTTATAATTGTAGCATCTTTGGATTTGAAGTGTTTTATGTTTCGGCTTGTGTACCAGCTTTACAAACTAGCCAGCCGAGACACCAGTTTTGGATTATAGAAGTCGCATAAAATATTCAATTACGATACTGTACTCAGTGAAAACAAAACATTCTAAACTACTGAATTTGAAAATAGTAAAATTCTCATTTTAAAATTCTAAGAAGGTATTATAAAGAAATTTTAATACGTCCGTAAATAGATAGAAATATCGCAGACATAGAATCTATTTAAACATTTTAATTTAATTTTGTTCTTCACCTGCCATACCGTTACTAAAATATATCTATTTGGAACATGGGCGAACTAGGATTTTCATCAGGGGACACACTTTAAATATATAGTGTGTTAATCGTACAAAAACAGTCACTAAGCACACGCAATAACGCATGAAAAAATTAATTTTGGTACATATACCACTAAAGCAAGTGTGCGAATGAAACGCAAAAAAGATCATAGCTTCAACTTATTCAAAAGCGAAATTGCTGTCTCAGATTTATTTCTTGTAACTACTAAAACGCCAGTTGCATCAAAACAAAACCACATATATTTCAGTAAATGCGTGACATTTTTTATTTTCTAATCCTTGTTTTATGTCCATGGGTTCTGAAGGTCTGATAATGTCCTGAAACATATATTAAAAGCAGATTTAAACCCGTTGTTTTGAGAGCACTGTCTTATTCTTATGAATTTAAAAAGTGAAAAAGTAATGGCTAAAACCAGATAACTACTTTATTTCTACAGCGAAGCTTACGAAACCCTCAACAATGCGACATTGGCTATAATCCGTGTTTCTGATTTTGATTAGTTTATTTTTTAAGAACGAGCATTTCTACCAGCAAATTCTACATTATACAGCTCCGGTACACCTAGGGTTGCTAGGGGAGGCTGAGTCCCCATAGTAAATATTCGTCCCACCGTAGAAACATTTGTCCGGTTGTGCATCATCTGATGTTTCCAAATCAATACTCTTTCAACATATTTTGCACACCACCCCTGCTACTGAGCTGACTATGAGGACTTGATATGATAACCCGTGGGGGTAGAAATCTTTTAATATTAGGCAAATAAATTCTATTTTGGTAAATCTTTTGCCACATATATCGCTTAAAATGTTTGCACACATTTTTAATGACGGTTTATGTATTAATGAAAAATAAAAAATAGCGGAATATCCCACTGACTGAAAGCCTGTTAATTCTTGGAGTCTGCTAGAGAAACTTGTACTTAACTGCACACCCCTTACAGTCAAGGGTATCGGTGTTGTTTAATTGCTCGAGGATTAAACCTCTTGCAAATGTTTTTATGAGTAAAATTTTTTTACCCCTAAAATCCATAACGTTGTTATTCTTCAAAAAAGCTATTAATTTCACCACTCCAGAAATAGAAATATAAGTAGTAGACCCATACCCTACCTTGTATACGATCCTTTTGCAGTGTGTGGATGATTTGAGAACAATCAGTTTGATCTGTTGACAACTTTACTTTCCGAACAACACCGCAGTTGTTCAGTAAAAGATCAACACAAAATCTGGAGTGTTAAGGACTTTTCCACGTGTTCAAAAATTAGCGTATATTGATGCTAAAATGTTGTTATTAACGGACGCTTAAATCTTGCGTTTTGATACACTAGCAATTCATTTAAGAGTTTTACCTGTGTACAAAAAAGAATATTTTGAAAAATGCTAACGCATAAAATTGTTCAAAATAGCATTTTATATTATAACGCAACTTCTAAGTCACGTTTCTACAACTCAGCCAATCTTGCGTAAGCGATCATTGGAGGAACAAATAAGCAGTAAGCGTTAATATTGTCAAATTCTACTATGGTCAAAAATCAAAAAATAATTGATAGTCGAATAAATAATACTGCGACGGGGTTTTGCAAAGGATTTAGTATTTATAATTAAGTCAGTAGTAGATATTATAAACTTTTGTCCAGAATCTACATGTTAGTTACGTCTCTAGGGCGCTGGTTACAACTTATTTTGTAAACCAAATTAGAATAAATTAATGAAGCTTAAAATAGTTGCCCTGAATTATAGATTAAACTTTGAAAATTGAAAATACAACCCAAGTCTGCTACAAAGCTCAACACCATTTTCGCAAGGAGGTTAGTCTTTAACCCCATATCGAAAACGACCAAATTCGATAAAGAACCTGCACATAAACGGAGCTTAAAAACCAATTGAGCGAAGCGAGCGAGAAGCCAGCGCAATTATTGCATTAAATAGTTTAACCCTCTAACTCATAGAGTATACTATGACCAACTAAATGCAGGTAATATACGAGCAACCCAGACACTGTGAGCAGTGTTTAACATTTCTTACAAATATGCGCAGTGCTAAATCTCTACAAGACGTGAGAGCCGACTCGTGTTCGAGCGTCAAGCTCCAATAGCTAAGTGATCATCGTCAACGGCTTGAACCCGATAGACTAAGGATCGAATTTTACCTTGAAATTACATCTCATATGAAATTGAAAATGTTCGTGTGAGAAAGGATTAAATACCAAATACGAAACTTTATAGTTTGGTTGGTTTTAGAATGTCAGCGGTACCCCTTCTAGTGGTTGAAACTGATTGCCGAGAAGCCGTTATTAACGTGTACCTGCCCTTGGCCGACAATTGTTTTGATACATTAAATTTTCATGTTATGAAAAAATTATCTTGCAGCTCTAAAAGATTTTTGTCCTCGTACTAAGAATTCCGGGATTAGAACTACACAAAACGTAACAATCGCCTCGCATGTTTTATAATACAATATTTAGGAAATTTTAATTTGGGTCTAGGTTATATATACCCGGTAAGTAACCTTAGTGCCATAAACTATCTATTGCATTTGTGGTAAAATGATTATAAATTTTTGGGCCAATACATAGAACAGGACTGTAACAGCAGTATGAGCATATTGCTAAGTCTAAGCCTAATACGGGGTTCACGTTGTGACCAGAGCGATTTCGGACATGTTGTGTCCCTATCAGAATATTGAGTATATATTAACACTTTGTCTGCTTTCAGATCCGCTATCATATTCAAACATTTGTATTAGTCTGCTATTCTCATGTGTAGATCACCTTTTGTTTTTCAGTTTCATATGATAATCGCATAAATGTCTCACAGTATCACGTGACATACAGCCTCTTATAACACATTGTACATTTTATAGTGTTGATTTGTAACCAGCTTAAATGTTGCGATAATTGCATAAAATTATTAAACTTTGTTTTACTGATTCTTTCTGGTTGTAAAATTATTTAAATGTTAATTGTAGCGGTTAACATAACCCATTTCATAGGTGACAATGATGCTTCAATAACAGTTTTTTACGTGTTACTATTTTGCCTTATTAAGTTTTGAAGTTTTGACATGGCACTTAAAATGGTCTGATTTATTGATGATTGATGTATATATAGTATGACGTGCTATGGCTTCAATGGCGGATCCATTGGGAGGGGGGCCCACCGCGGCCGTGCCCCCCCCAACAGCATCTCGACAAAAATTATATAGCAATTTTGTGACAATAGTTCGTGGTTTGTGTATGGGTCAAAAGTAAGTTTATTACTTGTGAAATTTTGCCCCCCCCCCATTTTGAGATCCTGGATCCGCCACTGAATGGCTTACAGAGAAATATGCATTTGTGGAGTCGGTAACGCAAAATTAATAAAATATTAATTATTTTATGCAGAATGAATAACCATTCTCGAAGGTAAAATAACACAGAACCTTCACCTGAAAGTAAGTAAACACCAATTTGGGACGCGGGTCTTCTAGTTTCCCTCTCCTCCTGGTACACCACTTCCTGTAACTATAATTTATCTCTAATAAGTCAACTAAAAAATGCTTATTGCGTGCTCTGAAACATTGGCTTGGTTCAAAATAGTTTAAAAGTCAGATTCGTGTAAAATAAAACGCTACCATGCAATATATATTAGTGTTGTGTATGTGATATTTTTTATATCCGGATATCTGGTCAATTGCTTTAATAGTTCGTTGTATTCAGTTTAAAAGATTGCTACTGACTAATAAATACTTGCGTTTGATATCTGAAATTGAGTTGATTTGGTTTGCCTCCGATTCTATCGAATCGCACTCTTTCTATCGAATTACTCGTTTTACGTTCCAAGAAGAAAGAACCACTTTGAAATATACTTTCACTAAATGGCATAATCAGCCCATACTACTTTTTGTGGTGACCCGCGTTCAGCGGCGGATCCAGAAATTTCTGACGGGGGGCTGGCTCGTAAATGTTTTGAAACGCAATTTTTCACCAAAAAATTTTCTAAGGGGTAAAATTGTAATGTAGGGACCATATAATTTTTACAGAAGAACTTTCTGAGGGGGAAAATTGTACGGTATTGGGACCTTATCATTTTATCGCAAAAAATTGCCCGAAAGCCCCCTCTGGATCCGCTAGGGCCGCTTCCTCACTAAACCGAAATAGACTAGCCTAAAATTTTAGACTAATTTTTTGCTTCGGCTTAGGCTAAGCTTTGTTTTAGACTTGTGTTTATAACGCTGAGGAGGCTTAAACTTAGGAATATGTTTTGGTTGCTACAGTGTCAAAGCAATATTGGCCTAAATCTTGAAGACCCGCTCTAGTCTTAATATATTGAAACATAATACCGGTTAGGCTCCTCATAACAACCTCTCCTGATAATTTCAGTTCAGTTAAATTTCAATTTTTAGACCTGAATATTTACTTTCGCTTTTTGTGATCTTATGGACTACTGCGGAACCCAAAATGTAACTATTTCCAAAAGTTAAGAGATCTATATTTTTTTATGTATATTACTGCTTAAAAGTTACACGCTGAGTTGAACTGCGTCATTTTTTGCGTTTGATGAATTGTTTGCCACACCTAATTTACTATTAATTTCACGACACAAGGTAGGAGGAAAGTTTTTCTGCAACAACCAAAGTTTTTGAATCAAATTTATGCTTTTTTCTCTCAGGGGGAGGCTGCGGTTCCCTTGAACTTTCTGCATGTTGAAAGAACACCAAGACAGTTCTGGTTATCGCCTCCAATCCCACACTAAGCTGGTCATTATTCAAACTTTTAGAACTGTGAGAAGTTCGTGATTTAGACTTAAGCCTGTATCCTGTATAGTTCTTTTCTCGATGTATGCTATTCGCTCTGATTTAGTAAAACGCGGCCGGTAAATGTTTATTATA
>JASANG010000715.1:0-56291 GCA_030248215.1 Enoplolaimus lenunculus | reverse complement strand
AAGATCGACTTATTAAGATTGATTTTCATCTATATACACGTACATAATGCAATGCGATTGTAAAGTTAGCTGCAACTATATACCAAATAACTCAAAATGTTCAGCGTTCTACTCTTTTTGATGTTTTGAATTATACAGATACATAATCAAGATGTGTCGTTAAACTTGCCAAATGCAGCATTTATGCAATATAAATTGCAAAATGAAAAGATAATCTTACTGCAATTCCTCTACTGTTGCTGTTTCTGTTAACAATCAAGAACGTGGCTGAAGGTGATATAACAAGCAAACACAGAAAAAAACTTTTAACTTAGTTTCATTAGAATTTTTTAGAAAAATTTTCCAACTATTTTATAGAAAGCTACACATAAAAAATATTGATCCAGCTATAAGCTTCTTTAATTTTAATTCAGGTCTCAGTGGCCTATAATCTCACCAAAAAATTTTTATTTCGAGGACATATTTCACAAATTTTAGTTGTTATTCGGCTTTTAGTAGCTTTAATCTCGGTTTGATGCCACTTCACAATATCATTCATACACCAGGTAACGTTGGATGTGTGGGAACTGGGTGCTGGCCACTTGGCTACTGGTTTTTGGTGCCATTGTATATCATAGACATTGAAACAAGTTAAATAACGTGTACATGACATTGTGGTAGTTGCAATAAACCTACAAATATTGAAAAAGCCAGCCCGAAGCTTACGAATACCGAGACTACCATCACCGCCAACACAGTTTTCCTATTTTACGTACCCTTGACAAGTCGCGCAGCACAGTACGCAGACAGCTCGTGATTTGCTTGGTTATTCTTTGCAGCACCTAAAGCATCATTCAGTTTGGTTGCGCCCACTTGCCGTTTCGCAACATCCGGGTCCGCAAGACTCCAAAACACGTCCAAAACTTCGGGAGAAATTTGAGTCGAACTCGGATGAACCGCGTCCAGATCAACATGAGTTAACTGTTTCGAAGAAGCGGACACCACCATTTTCATCTGTATGTTTTTGAATTCAAAAATTATGCTGATAGTATGTAAATAAAGTAATAGCAAATCTATAAACCACAGAGAATCAGGGTGTAAAGCAGTACTGAACTATACCATAAACGGATTGTAAATTTTCAGAGCATATACATTTAACATACCATATTTTATATTTAATTTACTGCAGGGTTCAAAGAGGATTCCTGCATATTTGATTTTTGTTTTCGTTTCTGTTCCGGCTTTCAAAGACACAGGAACCGTAATTTTTACAATTTGTAGCAATTTAGAATACGATTAAAAATGAAAACATACGTCTCAGAAATTTAACGGAAACCAAAGTTTTTTGACAACTTGGGTTTGGTCTACAAATTCCGCATATTTCAAAATATTCGAAGCATGTGAACGGAGAACTTCTAGAAGCAACGAAAGTAATCGGAATTCCGGGTGCATTCTGGTGTGAAAAGAACAGTAAAAAAATTAAAAACGGATGTCGAACAAAACAAGTGAAACGAAATACCGGGCGCCCTAGTTTAAAAAATAGCAAACGAAGTCACCCATTATAAAAACTACATTTTTAATAAAAATGGCTTTCAACTTAACATCAGAAAAATAGCACATTTCCAGTTGCGATATTTTCATTGCAGAAAAGATAGCACATTAACGGAAACCGATATCCGAGTACAACCTTTGGCACAATGCTATGAATCAATCACCGAAATTTATAACATACACGCGTGATGAATATTTTATTGAATCTCATCTCGATTGTCACCTCATAAAACATGTGCCGACCGGCGAGATGCTCCAAACTGGTTTTTCCGAACACCAATAGGAAAAAGCAAAGCGGCGCAAGAATATTGATAATGGTGTACCAGTCACGTACAACAGCCATGAACGATGCCACACTTCGTTGCAAGCCAGTAAAAACAGTTAGCAACAAAACATTTAGAATGATTTAAATTCTTAAATGCTCTCGGAATGTTAGCAAAATAGTGCACAGTTACTGGGGATCTATAGCCCGACATAGCTTACAATCCAAAACGAGTATGTAATAATTTTTACTATAAAACTGAAAATAAGAAGCCAAATACGCTATCATCTTGAGACATACCAAATTTACCTACATCTCGAATATTGAGATTTCAATTCAAAATCAGCGCGGTATAATATAACCCTCTCCATAAAAATTTGTAACTAAAATCAGTGATCATCACTTGAGTTTTAAGGCTAAGCCTGAACTAAAAATTAGGCTAATGCTTAAGCTTATCTTGCATACCTACAGAAAACCAAGCGCCTTTCATTACGAGAGCAGCCAAAGACGCTAAGGGTGAACACAACATCACTTTTGGGATTATTCTTCAAAGGTTTTTAGAAGCCCATTCACAAAAAATAACGAGGATATTGCCCTACCGCACAGCTATGTAAGATCATAAAATGACTCGAAATATTAATATTTACTGAAAAATTTCACTCTTTCTCAACAATTCATTTTTTAATTCAAATTTGTACCTATTTAACATCTAATATCGATGTAAAAAGCTACACAGAAAGGATACTGTAAGATAAGATATATTGTGAATATACTGTAAACGATAAGATAATATGTTATTAACGATACACTATGAATAATACGGCAATGTTGTTATTGAAAAGTGATGTTTGTTTAAACGTTTTTAAATTCACATGGTCGATTCAAACGCGACTTTTCTATTTCGTCTTCTTTAACATTTTCGAATCCAGCTCTTCAACAAGTCCTTAATTTTGCAAAATGTTTTATGAAAACTTTGCTTACATCATTTCTTATGCCTAACTTTTCTAGAGCAAAACCATGTTTTTCAATTTAACATCAAACTTTGCAACAAATTACAAAATATTCAAAATTTCTTGCATTCAATTGTCCCCTATTTTACACACCTCTCGCTCAGCAAACTCCAGCAAACCATCAACCACCATCCACACTTTCCTGGCCCACAACCACTTTTGGCCCTGGTCCACACCTACTCCCGGTCCTGGCCCTCTTCAGCGAACAGAAACCGTCTCTGTAGCATCCAATGGGGCAGTGCTCGGATCAAGCCGTGCATTCCACTTGAACTTATTCTTCGCCGCTCCAGATGCGCTGCTGTTAGCAGATGTTGGCGACCGCCTCGTGTTGCTGCTTTCTCTGTTGTTCGATTTTACTGTTCCCGACGTAAGTAACAACTCTTGACCAAGCGATCCGCTCGGATGATCAAACGTACAATCCGGTAGGTGACAATTCACACCGTACATACACTTCTATAACAGGTGTTTCTCAGTACATATGTGTATTTCGATAAATAGTATAAATTACTCTGCTGATAAACACAATATAATATTTTGCAAATAACGCTATTTAAATCAAATTTTTGGTAGAAACGAATAGTGATACGAACGTTCCCGTGTCACGAAAAATTTTGCCCCATCCCCCATTAAAATATGTGCCCAGGAAAATTTTCATATAAAAATGTGCCCCCGCAAATTTTTCATATAAAAATGCCCCCAGGCACATTTTTATAGAAAAACTTAGGGAAACGCTACCCTTTATGAAAATTTGTCCCCCTCTCCGGCAATTTAAAATTTATATGACATAAAGCTGCACTACGTCCGTCCGGCAGCGGTTTAGAGTGAGTGTACTTTCATCTCAGATTCGTCGAGAAGTGTTTCTAATGCACCTGTTGAGCAAAATACTGCAGAATAATTGTGACATCAGAGCTGTTGATACCTGGGCTAAGGACGCAGAAAGCTTTGCAACAGCTATGTAGTGTTTTGTGCTGCAATATGGAAATTTTTTGCAATTTGGTTGATCTCTGCAGTGGCAAAATTTCAGACCGAATAATAGTGCTGACCAACAACAGAACATCAAACGAACCGAAAACGCGACCTATTTAGATGAGTAATCGGGAGACCATTTTAACGTGGCCTTTGGTATGTGTGACTAGCAATGATCCCTGCTCCGTTGCCGGCTGCGATAGAATTTCTGCGGAGGTTCCGGGGATTTCGGAAGTGTGAATTTTGCATTATTTTATAACATTTTTCTGTTTTTTGTTTTGTGCATTTAGTTTTAGCTTTCCGTACAATTTTGTGCAAAAATTGCCGAGTTTTCGTAAAAAAGGCTTAAAACCAAAAAATTATCGCCTTACATGTAATTCTTGCTAAAATTATCGAATTAATTAAACATCATTATTTTCACCCCCGGTTTCATCTGCAACTGTTATGTTTCTACTGCTGGGTTTTTATAGTTTGACTTGGAAGGCGGCGGGAAGGGGGGGGCATATTTTAACAGGGTGTAAAAATTTATAATTTCGCAGTTAGAAGTTGTAAGGGGGCGGGCGGAAGAAAACATTCATGTGAGAAGCGGTTAATAATTTTATGTCACGAAAAGTTTAAATTGCCTGAGGCGGGTGCAAATTTTCATTAAATTTTCCTGTAAAAATTTATCCCGTGGGGGCATATTTTTTATATAAAAATTTGCCCATGTGAGCTCATTTTTATATGAAAATTTGCCCGGGGGTGGGTCTTACTTTCATGAGGGGCAAAATTTTTCGTGACATTGGTTCCAAGTCCTGGTAATTATTTTTATTTTTTTCAACATTAAGTGATATCCATTTGGACTGTGATCGCAAAGAAACGGATTACGTATCACTAATATCAGATACGTATCAAATCATTTCTATGTAGCTACAAAACCATTTTTATTTAAAACAAGGGCTACATGCATTCTAAAACTTTTGAACCCAAAACTTTTAAATAAAAAAGTAACAAAAACTAAACTAAGTTGTATTACAAATAAGACATTATTGCGATGGCTCTACATACCTTTTTGGCCGGATGACTGGAAAGTGCACGTTGGGTTTAAACATTTGCTACCAAATCGGCATCGAGCAACGCGTGTTCGTGCTATAATAAAAAGTAACTTAATCTATTTAGTTTAGCTACATTTGATCTTGAATGTTGGCCACCATGCTAAAGGTAAAACGTTTCCAAACGAGGCTCTGACTAGTAGGGTTCCACCCAAATTATTTCCCTCCACGTTGCCGATCTGCCCGAAGGTTGATACCTTTCTGCAATGTGTAATGTAAAAAGTTTTATAACGAGCTGAAAGCTCTAGAACATAACTCGAAAACACCGTTTCAGGAAGCATTTACCCATCCAATAAATAATATCCCAGAAGTGCATGTTATATAGCGACAGTCAGCACAAGAACGCCCCATGTTAAACCAGGGAAAATTCCCTACTCTTCAGTTGCCCCTAGGTTCTCACCAGGTTTAACTTGAGGAAGTACCCAAAATGAGAACGGAAGCGAGATAGGCCAGCCCATAGACAACACCTGAGGAAGCACCCCAAAAGGGAAACCGCACGGGTCAACCGTTAGCAACAGGAACAACTTGTATTAACAGTAGACTTGTTTGAAGTCATATTACAAAACGAGATAAAAGCCCTCAAACACAAAACAACGTTTATTAGAGAAAATTTAGTCACTATCAACCATATATAAGCTTCACTTTTTATTTATAAGGCCTACAATATTGTATGGAGTATCTTGAACGTGATTATATGTTCCTACCAAACAAGACCATCAGTTACCACTCCTATTTCTGCTTATAGTTCCGTCTTTCACAATTATAATTTAATTTACCTGCTGCAGACACTGTATGAACAATCTTCGTCAATCGCACTGGGGCCGGTGCTAATGCCCTGGCCCTCCGTAGTACGATAGTACAGGTGGAACTGTGCCACTAATAGCACTACCGTGAACTGCTGCCATTACAGCGCGACGCTTTTTAGTATGCATAAACATACACTGTGGATTAGTGCACGCACCATCAAATTTACAATTTGGATGAATGAACAAACAACGGTCACCAAAACGACAATTCGGAAACGACCTGAAACATGAAGCAAATGCAAACAAAATAATTTAAACACAAAACATAGCGCTGAACGGATGTTAGAAACTGCATAACTCATGTACATGCCGGAGCCGGATGCCCTGTTTTTGCATAACCTGGATGGGATTGAATAATTCTGTGACAACACCTAACAGTGTCATTTCAAGTATCACTTATTGCTATTTGTTACAGGTTTAAAATCCTGTGTATGGTTGGACTTCTCACCTAACTTCAACAAAAACAGCAAAAAGCAACTTACTGCACGGGTTAACAGGATGATAGGTAAACACATCCCACACCGCTTTTGCATGTCGGCCAGTACCTACACCGCTCTAAGATTTTCTTTTCCGGTGGACATGGTGTTGGTGAGGGGGCGGTGGCCGCCACGTTGCCACCGGCTTCGACCATCGGCACAGACCCCGCACCAGTAGTGCCTAAACTATCCCCGTCGTGGTTGCTGCAGGTGGCAAGCCAGGCGTGGCTCTGCATCACCACCATCACAAATTACGCTTCCACCCCCACCCGCGCTTGTTGTTGTAGTTGACGAGCCAGGCCGTCTGCTTAGTACAGGGTCGTAGATTACCCCTGTCTCCCATACCTTGTTGGTGCCGAGAAAGCTCACCGCCATTGCTATATTTGACACGGATATTGTTTAGTTCGATGTCATCTTCATCATCTGTAACAGTGTTAATTTACTTAATATATTTTCTTCTTTGGCATTAATTCCGTTTGATTTTATGGCTTTTTCAAGTAAATAAATTTTTAATACAACAACACACATCAAAAAATACATACAAATACGAAACAGAAACGACACACCTAAGGTTTAAACTTACGTACCACTATCGTCATCATACAATATTGATCGGGTTCACAGCTGCGGCAGCAACGCAGCCGCCGTAGTAGCGTTAGCTCGACATCGTCAGAAATCACAGTAGCGCCACCACCATTAACAAGTGATCGAAACACAATCGTTGCTTTCGACAATGTCGCTGCTTGTGTTTCCTCAGTTGGATATACTCTATCTCAACTGAGACTGCGGCGACTTTCGTCGACGGCGATGATGCTGTGGTGGCTTCGCACCGTCGAAGTGACATACTCGCCGTCGGCATTGTCAAACACTGTCGATGCAGTATCAGTAACGACTCCGATATCTTCGTCAAATACGGCGTCGTTGACGACAAGCGGGCAGTGCTTGAAATTTGGGACTGGCCATTCTCCCCAGCAACACCTGCTCCGTACATGTCTGCAGCGACCGACTACATAGTGTAAGTACTGCGGTGATCGTGTCACCTGTGGTGTCACATTACGGACGGCTGTAGACGTGCTACAGGATGCATAACGTTGAGGTTGCTGGGAGAATGGCCAGTCGCCAAATTTCAAGTACTGCCCGCTTGTCGTCAACGACGCCGTATTTTCGACGAAGATATCGGAGTCGTTACTGATACTGCATCGACAGTGTTTGACAATGCCGACGGCGAGTATGTCACTTCGACGGTGCGGAAGCCACCACAGCATAGTCGCCGTCGACGAAAGTCGCCGCAGTCTCCAGTTGAGATAGAGTATACCCAACTGAGGAAACACAAGCAGCGACATTGTCGAAAGCAACGATTGTGTTTCGATCACTTGTTAATGGTGGTGGCGCTACTGTGATTCTGACGATGTCGAGCTCAACGCTACTACGGCGGCTGGAGTTGCTGCCGCAGCTGTGAACCCGATCAATATTTGTGTCGATGACGATAGTGGTACGTAAGTTTAAACCTTAGTGTGTGTCGTTTCTGTTTCGTATTTGTATGTATTTTTGAATGTGTGTTGTTGGTATTAAAAATTTATTTACTTGAAAAAGCCATAAAATCAAACGGAATTAATGCCAAAGAAGAAAATATATTAAGTAAATTAACACTGTTACAGATGATGAAGATGACATCGAACTAAACAATATCCGTGTCAAATATAGCAATGGCGGTGAGCTTTCTCGGCACCAACAAGGTATGGGGAGACTGGGGTAATCTCGACCCTGTACTACGCAGACGGCCTGGCTCGTCAACTACAACAACACGCGCGGGGGGGGGTGGAAGCGTAATTTGTGATGGTGGTGATGCAGAGCCACGCCAGGCTTGCCACCTGCAGCAACCACGACGGGATAGTTTAGGCACTACTGGTGCGGGGTCTGTGCCGATGGTCGAAGCCGGTGGCAACGTGGCGGCCACCGCCCCCTCACCAACACCATGTCCACCGGAAAAGAAAATCTTAGAGCGGTGTAGGTACTCGGCCAACATGCAAAAGCGGTGTGGGATGTGTTTACTATCATCCTGTTAACCCGTGCAAGTAAGTTGCTTTTTGCTGTTTTTGTTGAAGTTAGGTGAGAAGTCCAACCATACACAGGATTTTAAACCTGTAACAAATAGCAATAAGTGATACTCTGAAATGACACTGTTAGGTGTTGTCACAGAATTATTCAATCCCATCCAGGTTATGCAAAAACAGGGCATCCGGCTCCGGCATGTACATGAGTTATGCAGTTTCTAACATCCGTTCAGCGCTATGTTTTGTGTTTAAATTATTTTGTTTGCATTTGCTTCATGTTTCAGGTCGTTTCCGAATTGTCGTTTTGGTGACCGTTGTTTGTTCATTCATCCAAATTGTAAATTTGATGGTGCGTGCACTAATCCACAGTGTATGTTTATGCATACTAAAAAGCGTCGCGCTGTAATGGCAGCAGTTCACGGTAGTGCTATTAGTGGCACAGTTCCACCTGTACTATCGTACTACGGAGGGCCAGGGCAATTAGCACCGGCCCCAGTGCGATTGACGAAGATTGTTCATACAGTGTCTGCTGCAGGTAAATTAAATTATAATTGTGAAAGACGGAACTATAAGCAGAAATAGGAGTGGTAACTGATGGTCTTGTTTGAGGAACATATAATCACGTTCAAGATACTCCATACAATATTGTAGGCCTTATAAATAAAAAGTGAAGCTTATATATGGTTGATGACTAAATTTTCTCTAATAAACGTTGTTTTGTGTTTGAGGGCTTTTATCTCGTTTCTGTAATATGACTTCAAACAAGTCTACTCGTTAATACAAGTTGTTCCTGTCTACGGTTGACCCGTGCGGTTTCCCTTTTGGGGTGCTTCCTCAGGTGTTGTCTATGGCTGGCCTATCTCGCTTCCGTTCTCATTTTTGGGTACTTCCTCAAGTTAAACCTGGTGAGAACCTAGGGGCAACTGAAGAGTAGGGAATTTTCCCTGGTTTAACATGGGGCGTTCTTGTGCTGACTGTCGCTATATAACATGCACTTCTGGGATATTATTTATTGGATGGTAAATGCTTCCTGAAACGGTGTTTTCGAGTTATGTTCTAGAGCTTTCAGCTCGTTATAAAACTTTTTACATTACACATTGCAGAAAGGTATCAACCTTCGGGCAGATCGGACGTGGAGGGAAAATAATTGGGTGGAACCCTACTAGTCAGAGCCTCGTTTGGAAACGTTTTACCTTTAGCATGGTGGCCAACATTCAAGATCAAATGTAGCTAAACTAAATAGATTAAGTTACTTTTTATTATAGCACGAACACGCGTTGCTCGATGCCGATTTGGTAGCAAATGTTTAAACCCAACGTGCACTTTCAGTCATCCGGCCAAAAAGGTATGTAGAGCCATCGCAATAATGTCTTATTTGTAATACAACTTAGTTTAGTTTTTGTTACTTTTTATTTAAAAGTTTTGGGTTCAAAAGTTTTAGAATGCATGTAGCCCTTGTTTTAAATAAAAATGGTTTTGTAGCTACATAGAAATGATTTGATACGTATCTGATATTAGTGATACGTAATCCGTTTCTTTGCGATCACAGTCCAAATGGATATCACTTAATGTTGAAAAAAATAAAAAATAATTACCAGGACTTGGAACCAATGTCACGAAAAATTTTGCCCCTCATGAAAGTAAGACCCACCCCCGGGCAAATTTTCATATAAAAATGAGCTCACATGGGCAAATTTTTATATAAAAAATATGCCCCCACGGGATAAATTTTTACAGAAAATTTAATGAAAATTTGCACCCGCCTCAGGCAATTTAAACTTTTCGTGACATAAAATTATTAACCGCTTCTCACATGAATGTTTTCTTCCGCCCGCCCCCTTACAACTTCTAACTGCGAAATTATAAATTTTTACACCCTGTTAAAATATGCCCCCCCCTTCCCGCCGCCTTCCAAGTCAAACTATAAAAACCCAGCAGTAGAAACATAACAGTTGCAGATGAAACCGGGGGTGAAAATAATGATGTTTAATTAATTCGATAATTTTAGCAAGAATTACATGTAAGGCGATAATTTTTTGGTTTTAAGCCTTTTTTACGAAAACTCGGCAATTTTTGCACAAAATTGTACGGAAAGCTAAAACTAAATGCACAAAACAAAAAACAGAAAAATGTTATAAAATAATGCAAAATTCACACTACCGAAATCCCCGGAACCTCCGCAGAAATTCTATCGCAGCCGGCCACGGAGCAGGGATCATTGCTAGTCACACATACCAAAGGCCACGTTAAAATGGTCTCCCGATTACTCATCTAAATAGCTCGCGTTTTCGGTTCGTTTGATGTTCTGTTGTTGGTCAGCACTATTATTCGGTCTGAAATTTTGCCACTGCAGAGATCAACCAAATTGCAAAAAATTTCCATATTGCAGCACAAAACACTACATAGCTGTTGCAAAGCTTTCTGCGTCCTTAGCCCAGGTATCAACAGCTCTGATGTCACAATTATTCTGCAGTATTTTGCTCAACAGGTGCATTAGAAACACTTCTCGACGAATCTGAGATGAAAGTACACCACTCTAAACCGCTGCCGGACGGACGTAGTGCAGCTTTATGTCATATAAATTTTAAATTGCCGGAGAGGGGGACAAATTTTCATAAAGGGTAGCGTTTCCCTAAGTTTTTCTATAAAAATGTGCCTGGGGGCATTTTTATATGAAAAATTTGCGGGGGCACATTTTTATATGAAAATTTTCCTGGGCACATATTTTAATGGGGGATGGGGCAAAATTTTTCGTGACACGGGAACGTTCGTATCACTATTCGTTTCTACCAAAAATTTGATTTAAATAGCGTTATTTGCAAAATATTATATTGTGTTTATCAGCAGAGTAATTTATACTATTTATCGAAATACACATATGTACTGAGAAACACCTGTTATAGAAGTGTATGTACGGTGTGAATTGTCACCTACCGGATTGTACGTTTGATCATCCGAGCGGATCGCTTGGTCAAGAGTTGTTACTTACGTCGGGAACAGTAAAATCGAACAACAGAGAAAGCAGCAACACGAGGCGGTCGCCAACATCTGCTAACAGCAGCGCATCTGGAGCGGCGAAGAATAAGTTCAAGTGGAATGCACGGCTTGATCCGAGCACTGCCCCATTGGATGCTACAGAGACGGTTTCTGTTCGCTGAAGAGGGCCAGGACCGGGAGTAGGTGTGGACCAGGGCCAAAAGTGGTTGTGGGCCAGGAAAGTGTGGATGGTGGTTGATGGTTTGCTGGAGTTTGCTGAGCGAGAGGTGTGTAAAATAGGGGACAATTGAATGCAAGAAATTTTGAATATTTTGTAATTTGTTGCAAAGTTTGATGTTAAATTGAAAAACATGGTTTTGCTCTAGAAAAGTTAGGCATAAGAAATGATGTAAGCAAAGTTTTCATAAAACATTTTGCAAAATTAAGGACTTGTTGAAGAGCTGGATTCGAAAATGTTAAAGAAGACGAAATAGAAAAGTCGCGTTTGAATCGACCATGTGAATTTAAAAACGTTTAAACAAACATCACTTTTCAATAACAACATTGCCGTATTATTCATAGTGTATGGTTAATAACATATTATCTTATCGTTTACAGTATATTCACAATATATCTTATCTTACAGTATCCTTTCTGTGTAGCTTTTTACATCGATATTAGATGTTAAATAGGTACAAATTTGAATTAAAAAATGAATTGTTGAGAAAGAGTGAAATTTTTCAGTAAATATTAATATTTCGAGTCATTTTATGATCTTACAGAGCTGTGCGGTAGGGCAATATCCTCGTTATTTTTTGTGAATGGGCTTCTAAAAACCTTTGAAGAATAATCCCAAAAGTGATGTTGTGTTCACCCTTAGCGTCTTTGGCTGCTCTCGTAATGAAAGGCGCTTGGTTTTCTGTAGGTATGCAAGATAAGCTTAAGCATTAGCCTAATTTTTAGTTCAGGCTTAGCCTTAAAACTCAAGTGATGATCACTGATTTTAGTTACAAATTTTTATGGAGAGGGTTATATTATACCGCGCTGATTTTGAATTGAAATCTCAATATTCGAGATGTAGGTAAATTTGGTATGTCTCAAGATGATAGCGTATTTGGCTTCTTATTTTCAGTTTTATAGTAAAAATTATTACATACTCGTTTTGGATTGTAAGCTATGTCGGGCTATAGATCCCCAGTAACTGTGCACTATTTTGCTAACATTCCGAGAGCATTTAAGAATTTAAATCATTCTAAATGTTTTGTTGCTAACTGTTTTTACTGGCTTGCAACGAAGTGTGGCATCGTTCATGGCTGTTGTACGTGACTGGTACACCATTATCAATATTCTTGCGCCGCTTTGCTTTTTCCTATTGGTGTTCGGAAAAACCAGTTTGGAGCATCTCGCCGGTCGGCACATGTTTTATGAGGTGACAATCAGATGAGATTCAATAAAATATTCATCACGCGTGTATGTTATAAATTTCGGTGATTGATTCATAGCATTGTGCCAAAGGTTGTACTCGGATATCGGTTTCCGTTAATGTGCTATCTTTTCTGCAATGAAAATATCGCAACTGGAAATGTGCTATTTTTCTGATGTTAAGTTGAAAGCCATTTTTAAAAATGTAGTTTTTATAATGGGTGACTTCGTTTGCTATTTTTTAAACTAGGGCGCCCGGTATTTCGTTTCACTTGTTTTGTTCGACATCCGTTTTTAATTTTTTTACTGTTCTTTTCACACCAGAATGCACCCGGAATTCCGATTACTTTCGTTGCTTCTAGAAGTTCTCCGTTCACATGCTTCGAATATTTTGAAATATGCGGAATTTGTAGACCAAACCCAAGTTGTCAAAAAACTTTGGTTTCCGTTAAATTTCTGAGACGTATGTTTTCATTTTTAATCTATTCTAAATTGCTACAAATTGTAAAAATTACGGTTCCTGTGTCTTTGAAAGCCGGAACAGAAACGAAAACAAAAATCAAATATGCAGGAATCCTCTTTGAACCCTGCAGTAAATTAAATATAAAATATGGTATGTTAAATGTATATGCTCTGAAAATTTACAATCCGTTTATGGTATAGTTCAGTACTGCTTTACACCCTGATTCTCTGTGGTTTATAGATTTGCTATTACTTTATTTACATACTATCAGCATAATTTTTGAATTCAAAAACATACAGATGAAAATGGTGGTGTCCGCTTCTTCGAAACAGTTAACTCATGTTGATCTGGACGCGGTTCATCCGAGTTCGACTCAAATTTCTCCCGATGTTTTGGACGTGTTTTGGAGTCTTGCGGACCCGGATGTTGCGAAACGGCAAGTGGGCGCAACCAAACTGAATGATGCTTTAGGTGCTGCAAAGAATAACCAAGCAAATCACGAGCTGTCTGCGTACTGTGCTGCGCGACTTGTCAAGGGTACGTAAAATAGGAAAACTGTGTTGGCGGTGATGGTAGTCTCGGTATTCGTAAGCTTCGGGCTGGCTTTTTCAATATTTGTAGGTTTATTGCAACTACCACAATGTCATGTACACGTTATTTAACTTGTTTCAATGTCTATGATATACAATGGCACCAAAAACCAGTAGCCAAGTGGCCAGCACCCAGTTCCCACACATCCAACGTTACCTGGTGTATGAATGATATTGTGAAGTGGCATCAAACCGAGATTAAAGCTACTAAAAGCCGAATAACAACTAAAATTTGTGAAATATGTCCTCGAAATAAAAATTTTTTGGTGAGATTATAGGCCACTGAGACCTGAATTAAAATTAAAGAAGCTTATAGCTGGATCAATATTTTTTATGTGTAGCTTTCTATAAAATAGTTGGAAAATTTTTCTAAAAAATTCTAATGAAACTAAGTTAAAAGTTTTTTTCTGTGTTTGCTTGTTATATCACCTTCAGCCACGTTCTTGATTGTTAACAGAAACAGCAACAGTAGAGGAATTGCAGTAAGATTATCTTTTCATTTTGCAATTTATATTGCATAAATGCTGCATTTGGCAAGTTTAACGACACATCTTGATTATGTATCTGTATAATTCAAAACATAAAAATAGAACGCTGAACATTTCGTTATTTGGTATATAGTTGCAGCTAACTTTACAATCGCATTGCATTATGTACGTGTATATAGATGAAAATCAATCTTAATAAGTCGATCTTGTCTAAGAAGCAAGTTAGCGGTGCAAATAATTCATCAACTTTGACTATTTTCGTAAAGTATAATAATATTTGCTGTAATTCTGTTTTTATTTCAGGGCTTGCATCCGCACGCGCCTTCGCTCGACAAGGCTATTGTTCTGCGTTGTGTTTATTGTTACAAACTGGTGCACTTACCTTAGCTGATGTTAACACAGCGTACAGTGAATGTTCTGCAAAAAGTGATGATTTGAAAAGTAATTCCAGTCGTCAGCTTGCGGATTCCTTACTTCGTCTAGCAATCTGTCGTTCTGGAGTGTTGCTGAACGATCAGTCTGAGATGGATAAGGTATTTTGCGGTGGTTTTTTGTTGGTTTGTTGATTTGTTTCGTAGGCGCTCGTTTGGTTATCGTTTGTTTGTTGTATTAGTGGTTTGTTGTTGGTCGGTTTCGTTCTGTTTGTTTGTTTGCTTGTTTGTTTCTTTGTTTGCTTGTTGGCTTGTTTGTTCGTTCGTTTGCTTTCATTCTTTAATCAAATCTTTCTTTGTTCTTGTCTTTGTTCGTTTTTTGGTTATGGGTTATCTGGGCCTCTGGGCTCTTCACTTTTTCTCCGGTAATTCTAATACATATATTAAAAAAGGCCTTCGAAAGCGCGCAGTTTTATTTTCTATGGATTACTGTTATCGCTTTTAGGTTATCTCGTCACTTGTTGCGTGTCTATCGCAAAATTTCGATGACAAAACTACCGATAATTCGATGTCGCTGTTATGGCTACGGACAACAGTTGATATTGAATCGGTGCTAGCGCTGGCAAGAGCTCTGAAAAAATCTGCGTTCAAAAAGCATCTGTGGTCTTCGTTGAAGCCGTGTTGTCAGGTTAGATTATTTGCCTTTACAGCTTTATTCTTGACTGTATATATCGCCTAATTATGGTTGGTCTTTGTTAGTCGCAGAACATTCCACTACTGAAAAAGTTTATTTAATTTTAATTCTTTCTGAATGGGATTACGTCTACAGAACAGCGCTATTTTTTTAGTTTTAACTGCCGTGGTTTGGTGTTGTTTTCGTTGCTAAGCTAGAGTGATTTGTGTGGGTAGTTTGCTGAGCCGGTTAGTTTTATTTATATAAGTGGCTATGGACATAAAAAAATTTTATTGTTGACATGTATTTGAAGCACACTGCACTCACACATACACGTGAAAAATAAATATAAAGTGTAGTGAGATGTTTTGTAGTGGCTGTTATTGACGTTTTGGGTTAATGTAATTAGTTTTTTGTGCTTTTCCAGTTAGATATCGTTACCGACAGTGGTGCTAACGATCTATCTCACACTACTGCATTGACTCTTGTGCTTCAACTTTACTGCATTCATCCAAAAACAATCAGTTCAAAGTTTCCACAATTACTTCCTGCGTACCACGATTGTGAATCTGATGCTGACCACCCCTCTTCTAACGGGACCTTATTCTCAGACGATAATTCCGGGCGTCTTGCTAATTTAATGGTGGCTATTCAACGACAGCAATGTCCCACTGAACTGCATTTATTTCACAATTCCCTGGTACGTATTTCGTTAGGCTTGTTTGAGTCAGGTAAGCAGCCAATGAATAACACTACCCTTGAGGCGGTGCAAATAACATTCTGGTATAAGATTGTTGGCGATGAGTTGCTCGCGACGAGTGCGGCTGGGCTGAAATCGGGTTCTGGAGATACCGCTACTATTGCTGCTATTGACATGGTTAGTCTAGCGTTACGTTTGGTAGCGCATGCAGTCGTACTTGCAACTACGCAACAACATATCGATTGTGTTATTAACGAAACTTTTATTGCCAGGTTGTTCTCTGTGATCAGTGTTATGAAGTATCGCCATATGTCTGGCGGTCGGAAACGCAAAGCCAACCAGGCAGATGGGAATATTGATGTCACTTCAGGCACTGCGCCTGGCTCGGCCCTTGCCGGCTGTGTAGCGTGGTTCTTTGACACAGTTATAGCCATATGCCGCCGTTGGGCAGATAGCGAACGGCGTGCGCTACAAATTGCACTTTTCTATCGCATGCTAGCGATTTGCCCATCGTTTGACGCTAAAATAGCAGCTGTCACTGCAGGTGCAAGCTCGCGGTTGCGTGTTGGCAATTTGCTGAAAAGGATTGTGGATACACTACACAGTGATGCTGTTGCATCAGTGTTGCCAGTAGCGGTTGCGCGACTTGGATCTCCTACGTCGCTTGGAATTACACCGGCCACTAAGAAAACCAAGTCGTCAATTGATGTTGGTGGCAAGTACGACGATATCAGCGAGTCTGGTCTGTGTAACGGCAGTGCGGGCGGTGATGGTGTTGGTTGTGTCCGAAACAATAGTGATGTTGGTCCGGTCATACACGGGCCAGGGGCTGAGTCTCTTACTGACGATTTGTCTCGGCTACAAATTGTATCTGGGTTGCTCAGACGCTTAAACGACCGTGATTCTGAAACTATAACGCTGTCGACTTTGCTCAATCTTGCTACCGGGTTACAAGCGGGTATAACAAGTCCTTGGGTGACAAATACGACACGGGCAGTAAAACTAGCTTCAACTATAGGCGAATGCTTCAATTCGCTGGTGTGTTGCCTTAAATTTCATCACACTACTGGTAGCGGCGCCAACAGAAAAAATCATGCTCCGTATGCGATGATCGGCGCAAGGACCATTGACGGAATGTTGATACCCGACACATTCTGCCAGTTTAAGAGAAATTTATCGGTAGTTGCCTCGTTGCTCAAGCAGTATGACAGTTATGCTCGCGAGCAACTTGCTGAGACCACAGCTGTCGACGCCTCAACCGTACCTGCGACCACCGGCGGCAGAAAACTTCAAGTCGATATCGCACCGAACAAAGTATGGCGCAACGCGATGAAGCTGTTAAAACGATTGGCGAAGAGATTAGACTGCTGCGAGTTGCCTGCACCGGACAACCCGATTGCTGCCAATGCCTACCACGTCATTATGATTGAATGTTGTTTTGCAACGCTCATTGTGTCACTGCTGAGTTGGACGCTACTCTTTGAATGTCGTTTGCCGTCGACGTCTTCTAGCCTTGGATCCACTATCGATTATGGGGAGGCTGGTAACGATGTGCTCGCTCCGATTGAATATAGCTCTTTGCTCGCTGATGCTATATCGGCTTGCGAGGACGCTCAAGCGAGCACCACAGTAGCGGCTACAGCATCGGCGAACGATGGGATAACGGCGGCGACCACCGAGCTGATAGCACAACCACCGGTAACACCTGTTTGGGCGACAGTCGTCATTGATTTGTTGCTGGCGATTCTTGCGAAACCGACGTCAGCAATGGCGGCGACACGTATTCATCGACCGCCGACACGACAAGTACTCCAGCTTGTGGCTCCGTGGCTGACGTCGATGGACGCAATTCGGCCAATGCTTGACGTGGTTGATCCGCGAACGCCGCTCGACGAATTGATGGCAGTTGATGATGATGATGATGATGACGATGATAGCGACGAAGAGAATTGCAGCGACAGCGATGGAAATGGGGACGAAGAGAATGATGGAGAGATCGAAAGCAAGGCCGAGAAAGGTGATGCGAGTGAAGATGAATCAAGTCAGGTAAGTGGTTTTGGAGGATTGAGTAGGCTGGCTTGCTCGCTGTATCCAAAGTGCGCCAAGGTATTTGTTGCTGAAAGTATAATATGGTTGTATATGATTTTCTTATTTGTGGCTAAGGTACAATATTACCATTACACAAAAACATAGTTTATAGCAAAACTTGTAAAAACAAAATATATAACAAATTATAGCAAGTAACACGTGCTAAGGTGATGTGATTTACCAGCTGTTGCACCGTGACCTCATCGGCTATGAATATCGATTCTGATGTCTGTTGGCTGATGCTAATAAATAGTATTTTAACCGCAGTTCAATGATAGGCATGCACATATTAACCCTATGCGTGCATCAGATTTTGAAATAAAGTTGTAGGCGATTGTGTTGCATTGAAAATACATTGCACAATATGTTATGTTTCATTACACTGCACTGTGCTTTCTGGTTTCAGGAAGATGCGCCCATGGACAAAATGAAGTCCGCACTAAGTAACGTGTTTCAATCGGCGGCAACAACGAAACTTGCACAAGTAATTGTGTTTTTGTGTTTTTGCTGCAGTGTTAGCAGTATGCACTACAGCAGACGAATATTCTGACTTGTTAACATTTTGTACTGTACATACGCTAATCCTTAAACGCTGCTTTGTGCATTATATCGCGGGTAGACGTAGTGCTGAGTTACTCGCATTAAAATTATATATTTCGATAAGTTAATGAAAATTTTGTAAATTAAACCAGGAACGGCAAAACCTTTCGAATGTTGACTTGGGTTTTCTTGCTAAACAATCTTCATGGTACATGGATTTTCAATCAATGTGACAGCTTTTTATTCAAATTTACATTTCGTTGAAGCTAAATGAATGCCCAACAATGTTATTATTATTATTATTATTATATTATTATTATTATTATTATTATTATTATTATTACTACTACTACTATTTCTTGTATAGTCTACCACCAGTGACAAGAGTGCACCTAATGACGCCACCACCTACGTTGAAGACTCTGACTTCGACGATGAAACAATGTTCAACCTCGACGCAGCGCTCGCAGCTGTATTTCGTAATCATTCAGGCCAAGCAAGTAAATCCGGCCGCAACAAGAACAACTTGCCAAATACAAATCGCTTGGCGGCAACAACCTCAGCCCTAGCGTTGTTTCGAATCCGAGTTGCGTCGCTTCTCAACGATTTGCTAGCGGTCGATTCGGCGTGTCTGTTTGACGGCAGGCACATAACGATTCGTGTTCTACCAACGCTGTTTCGTATCGCTGTCGCGTGTACGAAGCGCGCCGGTAACAAAAAGGACAGCGCGCTTCTTGCTGCTGCTGCTGAGCCATCGCTGCTGGCGCAAGTAACGCAAATGATCGAAACGATCGGTCGCCGACGGAGGTTTGGAGGCGCGATGTGGAAGATAGAAGAGCCCCGGGACGCTGTTATTGGAGAATGGAAACAGACGGTTGATGAATATTTGGAGGTGAGATTTGCTTACGCGTTCGCTAAGGTTCTTTGCCGTGCGTCACAGCTGGTTGGCGATAAGTTTCGTAACTTTTGTTCGGTGTTAAGAAATTGATATTGGTGTTTAACTCGATCATAGCTAATTTATAAGTATGACTTGAGGACCTGTTATTTTTTGTTGCAAGTATTTAGGTGAATACAATGTTTTCGTTTGGATGTGATAGGCTTGTAACTATTCAGTAATGAGAATTGTTTTAATTGTGAGAGAATAGCAACTTTTAGATCGCGGGCGATGGTGCAAAGTAATGAAGGTAGCAAAAATATATATTTTTTAATTATAATTTCAAGTTAGATGTCGGTGAAAGTCATTTTTCGAACAAACATTTTTATGCAGGGCGCAAGAGCTAACACATAAAATTGACTCATCAAGCCGTGCTTAGTGGTGGATCTGCTATTACGTATCTCAAAAAATGCGAAAATGTGGTTAATTTCCAACCTCACGTTGCTGTTCGGAAGCAACAAGACCATTCACTAATATTGGTGATATGTGCTGCTACACATTTGAAAAAACTGGCCCCGGTCATAATTTTACTTTATTTGTGATATTGTAGACTATACCATCGTTGGTTAATCCTTCTCTTGGTCGTCTTTTCCCCGAAACTATCGGGTTGTTGTGGCGAGTTTCTTCTCGGATCGAGCCTGATGCGGTGTGTCTAGATTGTCAGCGCTATCTAGCAGCAAAGCTGAAAGCCAACATGGAACACTGTTTACAACCATCTAATAGCCACCAAGGCCAAAGCGATTTTCTCTCCGTTGGGTCTGAAGGCACTGATGCACCCCCGGGGATTTTGTCGCCCTCGGCTACTCGCGTAGTGTTTGCTACAGTCCGTTTAGTGTTCGAACGCTCAAACATCGTTCACGCTAAGGTCATTGATGAACAGTTTGTCACCTGGCTACCGTGGCTCGCTGAACAAGCCGGAAACGCAGCGCAAATTCGGGTGTATCTGAGAACGGAAGTTCTATGTCTGGTGCATACGTTATTACGAGGTGTTTGTAACTTACGAAAAGAAGCCAGAGATTATTCAGGAATCAAGAGCCTGACCAGCACAACTGCTACCACTGTGAGTTGCGTACAGGATTGCGTCAGAATAATTTTGGAGATTATGAAGGCTAATTTGGGTAAAATTTTAAATGTCGATGGAAACCCGGGTAGTAAATTGGTTGATGGAAACCGGGTTGAGAGTCTGAATGAAGCTGGTGAAGATAATACTGATGCTGAGATGAGTAGCGAAAACTCTGCATCTAAGAAGAAACAACAAAAGAAAGTGGTGCCTGTTGGGACGAAAGCTAAAGGTCGTGATAACTCCTCTAGTAGCAATCATGTTGCCCGTCAGTATTTTGTTGCGCTAGTCTCGTTATTGTCAGATTTCGACAGTTTAAGAAAAACCAATGCTGCATTTGTGACAGGTCATGGGATGATAGATGCCGCATTCTGCACGGCGTATTTGCATCCACTTTCTGATCCGAAAATTTGGAGTGAAAATTCAAATTTGGCTTCAATGATCTCAGTATTTCGAGAAAGCATCAAGAAAACACCGCATGCGTTTTTTCAGGCGATGGTAACAAAACTAGCGGAGCCTGGAGTAAATGTAGGTCAAGCAGCGGGAATGAACGAGGGTAAATCTGTTATGAAGAAACGAAAGAGGAAATCAAGTGGAAGCAAAGCCGGCGGTGAGGGCAACTCTGCTGATGTCTGTTGTGAGCTGGGTGATGCAGTGGCTGCTCATGACGAACAGAATGGTATGACAGAGAATCACGTAGATTCTGAAAATGTGGCGAGTTGTGAAGACTTCGAACCTGAAACATCGAAAGGAAAGAAACGACGGAAACGGTCTGAGGAAAGTGCAAAAAGAAAAGAAAAACACAAAGACAAGGCCTAGAATGAAATGGATGGCCAGTTAAACTTTTTGAAGCAGATATTCTCAAAAGAGGAAACTGAATTTTGTAGTTAATGTAATCCAGAGCTCTATTACATGTTAATATTATTCACCAGTTTCAAAATTGTTTTGGCATTGCGTCATAAACGGTAGTCTAATTCGGTCACCAAAAACGTCAAGCATTTGAAAGTAGGGGCCCATGTAAAGATCAGCTGTTATCAGTTAATCTAGACGCAAAAAAGGGAAACTAAATTCTTTCCAGAGTTCGTCAAAAGACATTTTCGGTTGAAGAGAAATGTTTTTAAACGCCTAAAGCAGGCCCGTAGCCAGACCACCTTGCTTTTAAAGGCTTTCATTGACTTTACAAGCAAGGTTTAAAATCTTCTAGGGGGCCAAAATTTTTGCAGGGGGGTTGAGCCCTTCATGGCCCCTCCTTGGCTGCGGGCCCGACCTAAAGAGGTTTGTATTAATAATTCTTACATAATAAGGCGTATTTTGTGTCTGTGCAAGAACACATTCAGTGACTCGTTTGAAGAATTTGTTCCAAAATTTTCGCAAATATCAAAAACGAGTTAAATAATAAAAATTTTTGTATTAATTTTTAAACCGTAAAAAAGCGTTACAAATTTTATATTTCAAACTCCTTGACTGGCTGTTCGGCAAAAATTTTGGTGTCGGCATTGGCACATCACTATTTGAAAGACGCATTTAATTTGATTTTTAGAATTACCGTGCCGCGATTTATTTACAAATTTCGACGAACAAAATTTATTTCATTGTAGTTGTTATGTTTTATTGTTGCTATTTTAAGATGAAATTTAGTAAATTTTATTAGCATGCATTTATTCTAAACGCAAAGATTAAAGATTACGTAGCTTAATGCATAGATTTTTACGTGTTGCGGTGAAGTGTAAAGCTAAGTGACAACTGTTGAGCGTACTTATATGTGCTTCGGGACCCTTTCAAGTATCCTCGTGGATCTATAATCGTCTAATTAATTTTGCCTTTTCATTACTGATTTTGTTATGGTCGCCGCGCTATGTAGTGGGTATTGTCAGCTTAATCTGGAGGCATTTTGTTGTCAAGTATGTCACCGGCTGCATTCCGATGAACTCTCGTGGATACGGTGTCAGCTTTGTTCGATCTGAACCATTGGTACTAAGGTGACTACTCCAACTTAGTGATAGTATTCAAGTCGTTCTCACCAAGCTGATGGCCACATGACGCGAACTATGTACACCAAATGTTCCTATTAACTTTCCAAGTCCAAGTTTAGATGGGACGCTTTTAAGCATACACTGTACGCGTTGGAATTCATTATAAACTTTGAAGAATTCGTTCTTTGAAAAGGCAGATCTTGCCAGATTCGAAAATAACCCCTTTCTGGCTTTCGTTGGAAAGAAATTTTTGGCTGCAGAAATTATTGTTTAAAGTCTAGAGTGTCTGAGTTGGCTTCACGTCCAGCACGGTAAGAGCTTACCGGCCTTCCGGTTTGGTATATCGCAGACTGTAGCTTCTGCTTATGTGCCTTGTATGATTGCATATGTATATACTGTATCAACTCGAAATATTTTCGTCTGCACATTTTTACCTTCATATACTCCATCCAATTAATCACTTAATTAAAATTTTAGTTTGCACGAGAGTGCTCGCAATATAGTACAATTAAATCAAAACTTGCTTTCTCATTGCTAGACAACAAATTATATAAATGGTAAGTACGTTTCTTTGGAGGATTACGCTAGGATTATCTAAGCAATTCTTAGTGGAAGCTATAACATGCGGGGTTTATTTGGAACTAAAGTCACAGGTGCTATGTGATGGAAAGTGGTGTTTATCGACTAGCGTTTTAGTTCAATTTGTCATATTTTCCTGATTTTTACTGGTTTTAGTTCCGGCGTCAGAACAGGCTCCGTCGTGAGTATTTATATCGTAAAAGCATCGAAGATCGTCAACGTACAATTGAAGAGAAAAAGCAAAAAATACGACGTTGTTTGGAAGGTAAACTTTAATATTTGGGTATCTTCGATTCGAACAATAATGCGAAACGGAAAGTACTAAGAATAATATTAAATTTAAAAAGACATGAAATCCAAAAGACGCTCTGTGACATGTATAGCGCCATTCGTACAACACTAATATTACAATTGTTGATTTTTGCTTTCAGAAAACCGAAAAATACCAAGCGAATTGCAAGAAGACGCGTTGGAAATTCAGAAATCATTGGATTGGGACGATCAAGGCGGCGAAGGTAAAGCAAACGTTTGCTAATGACAACAACAGTTTCAGCCAAACCGTGGATTCTTGTGTAGCCCTTTGTTTATGTCATTGTGTGTTATAATATTATGCTGAATTCGGGCTCAAGCTTAGTAGGCAATTTTTCCAGTATTCTGATGTTTTTAAAAGTGTTTTATGTCTCTTTGCAGGATTAATTTCGAACGCTGATGACGAATACAAATGGGCAGGTGTGGAGGATCCGAAAATTGTCATAACAACATCGCGTGACCCAAGTTCGAGGTTGAAAATGTTTGCAAAGGTGAGTCATTTCGCGCTGGTTACTTAACGCTATTTAGTAGGAGAACTATTGGGGTTGCGCTATACTCGACGTCCGGCGACGTTTGTCACCGTGCGTTACCCTTACGACGCCTTCCGTCACCGTGCATCACCCGTACGACGCCTTCCGTCACCGTGCGTCACCCGTACGGCGCCGTCCGTCATGCGTAGAGAGGCGACGTCCGTTACCATTCGCACCATACGTTATCGTACGTGAGTTATTTGCATACGATACCGCACGGTGACGAACGGCGTTGCACGGTGACGGACAGCGCCGCACGGTAACGGACGGCGCCGCACGGTGACGGACGGCGCCGCACGGTGACGGACGGCGCCGCACGGTGACGGACGGCGCCGCACGGTGACGGACGGCGCCGCACGGTGACGGACGGCACCACACGGTGACGGACGGCACCACACGGTGACGGACGGCACCACACGGTGACGGACGGCGCCGGACGGGGGTTACGCACGGCGCCGGACTGGGGTTACGCACGGCGCCGGACATCAAAGTATAGAGCAACCCTAAAACTTTGAAGGGCACAAAATGTTTCAGCTAAAAGTCACACATATTGGTTACGCTCTATTTACCCTTGTTGTAGTGATCCAAATAAGACGGAGTTGATAATAATTGCCCGTGTTCGCTATTCTGAGTATGGATCATAAGAGTATTTCACTACTTAGATAACGTAAATGGATAGAGTCAAAAATTTCTAATTAGCACATAAGTTTCAGTTCGCTATTCTGAGTATGGATCATAAGAGTATTTCACTACTTAGATAACGTAAATGGATAGAGTCAAAAATTTCTAATTAGCACATAAGTTTCAGTTACACTAAATGGGTTGCATTAAATGCTTCCTGGACCAAATTATGTTCAGTACCGAATTTTATTCATTACTCGAGGTTTATTTACTGATATTCACCACAGCAACATCTCAAGTTTTAAAAAGTATATTTCAAAAGTGTAACTAAACTGAGAGGACTGTGCGGGCGATAGTAAATACATTTACCTAAGGCGCAGTAATACTGTTGGTTAATAGTACGTAAATATCGTTTGATGTTTTTTTTTAATTTTAGGAAATGAAATTAATTTTTCCAAATTCACAACGCTTAAACCGTGGTCGCTATGAAATTAAGCAATTGGTTGACGCTTGCCGAGCGAATAATGTTACCGATGTTTTGATGTTTAGCGAAACACGTGGAAATCCAGGTACTGTACGAAGCGGAATGTTCAATACGTTTGTTGGAACTTAGACGCTTTTAGAGTTTGAAATACGCCTTTTAACCGGTGGTGACCTTCGAACTTTAAGGTGAACTCGAATTAGGGTTGCGGTATACAATCCGTGCTCAGCCAAGTATAGCGCAACCCTATGTTCACCAACAGTGTGTATCGATATGCAAGGATTATTCTTTCAAGTAGTCGTCATTGTAACATGAAATGATTTCTTGCTATACATTTGAAGTGATAGTTTAGCACTTGAAAATGGCGGACCCTTTCTAAAATTATTGATCCCATTTTAGCTTTGTATATAATATTTTGTCTTTTAATGGGCTGTCACCCTTGCTTCTAAACAGAATCTCAACTTTAGTGTGAACTGTGTTGCTGTAAAATTTAGATTAAATCGTTTGAAATTGAATCTGGGTGGCTGTTTTTAGAGATACCTTTAATTTCTTTGAATATATATTTCTCTGACAATTATTGTCAGTTTTAATTTCAGACGGTATGATTATTTGTCATCTTCCATTCGGTCCTACGATGCACGTCAACTTGTCGCATGTTGTAATGCGACACGATGTTCCGGATCGCCAGAAAATGTCCGAAGCGTATCCGCATTTGATTTTCAATAATATGAATTCGAAACTTGGCCGTAGGGTGGGTTTTAATACGGGGTTTTGGTTATCATAAGATGAGCATAGTCGGTCATGGAGGTCTGCGGCAATTATATTGGCCTACCCGCTAAGCTTAAGTATAAACATGAATATAAGCGTATGACTAAGCCTAAGCCTCCCGGTCTCTTAAGTCTTTTAGTTGCCATGTTTCACAGTGGACAGCTAATACCCTAATTAAAATGGGTCGTTGTTGCAATGTTTCACGTTTCCGAATTTTGTAGTTAGGAAGTATTGCATACATCGCTGGCACAAGTTTTTTTTCATTTTATTTATTAACAGGTAACCAATATACTGAAATATTTGTTTCCTGTGCCGAAGGAAGACAGCAAACGGGTAATAACATTCGCCAACCAAGATGATTATATATCGTTCAGGTATGACTCCATTACAAGAACAAGTTTTGTATCCTTCTCGTTTTCTAATGAAGCAGAGGGTAAGACGGTTGAGCTCACGTCTGGTTTAGTTTATCTGCAAAATTCTGCTGTTGGGTTGATTTCCTTACAATTGTTTTTCAATAAAGACTATTTTTAAGCTATTTACCATGTTAATGTTGCGGTGAGCACTCAGGAAAATCATTTTGTTTAGACATCATACGTACAAAAAAGATGGAGCGGACATTCAATTAACGGAAATTGGACCTCGATTTGAAATGAAAGGTAAGCTAACTGGTTGTATGCTCAGTTTTCTGTGTGCAAAAGTTTACTAAGATTGTTGCTGATTTAAATTGAGTTATTTGTGTGCCTAATATTTGTATATATTACTTATTGAACTAGTGGACTATATGCATGTATTAATAGTAAACAAACAGTTTAAGTTAGTACTTGTGCAGGGTTTTAATCAAAAGAAAACGTTTATTATAGTAAACTCAAAATTTATTTTTAAATGTTTATATATTATTTGGACTATTTTGCTAAAATATTCCACTGGCTGGTGTCGTTATACATTTGTCTATCTTGATGCCTTCCGGCGCCGTATATGGAGCTGCTGTTTTGATCAAAGTTGAGACGAATATCGATGTTTATAGTGGCAGCAATATTCGTTTATGGATTGCGTGAAATTTCAAATTTTGAATTTAATATAATTTATTGAACAGAACAAAAATTTCACTAAAATGTGTTACAGTTTATTCAATTAAACTTGGTACGATCGACGCTCCAGAAGCAGCCGACGTTGAATGGGAACTGCATCCGTTTATGAACACGACACGAAAGCGACAATTTTTATCGGTTGCTTAGTCTAACGATTGGTGTATAAAATTGGTAAATGAATTGGGAAATTGCTATTGGTATCTGTGTCAGCGGACTCAGTGTGAACAAAAAGAAGAGTTGGATGGAGATAATAAAAGTTATGAATGACTGGACCGTTGTTCATTGATGAGTGAGAGTGGTGGTGTTGTACTGTCACGAGGTGTGGGTTATGTGTGCCATACCGAACCCTAAAAATACCGTAGCTAGCCGGAACCAGATTGTTTATCATTCAGTTCCAGTAGCTGTTGGAGACGGAAGGCGATTTTTTTGTTTAAGCCAGTTATCCGATCTGTGTATAGTGGTAAACGAAAGTACTGTCTTACGGGGACAGGATTAGTTCGTTTCTAATGGTATTTGTAACTTATGCTAAATGTTTAAGTTTATGCGAATGTGCAGCTCGTTAATATAGGATTCAGGTGGGAGTGCTTGGTTTCGCCTGTACCTCCTGCAGTGAGTTGAAAATCTCTTGATGCAGCTGTGACATATTAATGATATAATGTGGCAGTAAACTTAGTATTGTATGTATTGCAAGAGTGAGGTATGGCGCAATGTTCGAAATAAAATAAAAATTACGAAATTTTAAAAAAGAAAATGAATTTTGGGCCAAAATTTCAAACACATTTCCGATGCATTTATAAAAATAAAATGTCAAAATCATTAGTATTGGTAAATGGATTTTTGTCGACACCCTTTGAAGTAAACAGAGGTATCCGGCAGGGTTGTCCGTTATCCCCTTTGTTATATGTGGTAACTTCTGAAGTTATTGCGCATTTTGTGCGAGCAACAAATATGCTAACAGGAGTACCACTGTGCGGTGTTAACACCAGAATTACAAAATTTGCAGATGACACAAGTATTTTTCTAACAAGATGGGAAGAAATAGACAATGTCTTAAACACCTTTGAATGGTACAAAAAAGCATCAGGTTTCTCGGATAAAAACTTCAAAAACACAGTTATTGCTGCTGGGTGGCTTGAAAAATAGAGTAGTGCCGAGTGCTTATCAAAAGTTTTTAGTACAGAAATTGAAATTATATGGAGTATTTGTTTCTGCAGAGGGTTTTCAGTGCGAGGAGAATTGGGCAAAAAGTATTGACGCTATAACTCGCTTTGAAAGGAAAGTTCCACCTTTTGGGGTGTCGCTTTTTGGCAAAGTTCATTTTGTAATAACATATTACTTGTGTATGTTTAACTACGTTTCCAGTGTTACTACGCCACCAAGTTGGCTAATCAAGCGTGTCTACAACAGTTTACGTAAGTTTTTGTGGTACCCGTCGCAAGCGAATTTCGTTAGACAAAAAATATTGCATCTTCAGCCCAACCAGGGTGGAGTCGGGTTTCCAGATTTAGATATACGGATTAAAGTTAGCCGTTTAATATTATACATTCGCGTGCTTTCGCACAAGGAGGTTTTAAGTTGGAATAGAGGTTTTCACTGCTTTTACAGACGAGTGGAATTTTTGACGAAACGACAGGTAAAATTGGTGCATGTTCCAAACTTTTATAAGGAAATTCGCCTTGCTGTCATAGAAGCGGAATTTCGACGAGAAAATGAGTTCTGCTGGATTTTCGGAAAGAAATTCTTAATGAAAAAATTGTACCCAAAGCTTTTGTACGCGATGTGGGTGGAGGAAAAATATAAGCAAAATATGGTTTCCGTAAATGCTTCGTGGTCCGAAAAATTAGGTATTGAAATTTCTGTTGTAAATAAATCTTGGGAATGGGCTAAAGCAAAGTATGTTGACGGGAACGTTCGAGACCTACACTACAAACTGCGGCACCGTCGTCTGTTCACAAACGACAGACTATCAAAATTTACAGATATTACAAATATGTGTTTATATTGTGCCGGTCAAAATATCGATGTTATTGAAGATAATTTTCATGTTTTCGTACTTTGTCCTCGTGCCTACAATTTTTACTCTGAGATTACACCCATGTTAAAACGAATTGCTACCGTAGAGCACTTAGGCTTGACAGATCTAATTTTGGGGCGTAAAATAGGGAATGGAAACACACAAGCTGTTTTCAACTTTGTTATTCAGCATGCGCAATATGCAATATGGAAAGCGAGATGTAAGTTGAATTTTGATCAAACTTACTGTGATCCCATGGATATTTTTAGGAAGAATGTTTTCCGCTCATTGTGTCGTCTTAGAATACGTTTGTATTCGTGTACTTTCTTTAATGTCTTCGAAAGTATTATAGCTCGCAGTGATAATGTCATGGGTTTTCGGTTGTCGAATTGACTCTAATGAGTGGAATGGGCTGGTGTTTCTGTTCATAGGATTTAAGCAACGGATAATGTGGTGTAAGTAATATATTGGAGTCAACAATTTGAAGATGTAATGTATTTCAGGATCTAGTTTATTGTGTTTAATATTGGATAGTAAAGGTTTATCTCTCTCTCGCACGTTATCGGTGCAGTGTGCACGTGCATCGTACCCCCTTTAATAGTCCAGGGTACAACCGGATTGTGCACGTGCCTCGTACCCCCTTTAATAGTCCAGGGTACAACCGGATTTACCTCCGGCTGAAAATCTGGTTCCGGCTCCGGTAGAAATTTTGCCGGAAGTTCCGGCAAGTTCGGCAGTAAAATTTTGCATAATTTTGCAAAATTTATGTGGTTTAGCGCGCTTCGTTTTACTTTTGCCACAAGTTTCGAAAAGGAATTGCCGAAATTTCGCAGAAAATTAGCGTAAAACCAAACATCTTAACAGCATATTGCAGATGTTGGCTAAAATTAACTGATTAACAAACATTTCTACTAATGTGTGGTTTGGGTCGGAAAACGGAAAAGTGGAAAATTCAAGCGTACGGCATAAGTTTTGGTTGGAACACATGAAAAGTGGAAAATTCTAATGCCTAGATTTTTACTCTGGGTTGGTAGTGAAAACGTGAAGCATATGTTTTGGGAGGAAAGTGGAAAATTTTAATGCCTAATTTACCCTGGGTTGGCAGGGAAAATCTGAAGCAAAGGGTTTGGTTGGAAAACTGGAAAAGCGGAAAATTAAAATGCCTAGATTTTTCCTTGGTTGGTAAGAAATATCGGAAGCATGGATTTTGGTTGGAAAACGGGAAAGGTGGAAAATTTTAATGCCTAGATTTACCCTGGGTTGGCAGGAAAAATCTGAATCACAGGTTTTGTTTGGAAAACGGGAAAAGTGGAAAATTAAAATGCTTAGATTTTTCCTTGGTTGGTAAAAAAATATCTGAAGCATAGCTTTTGTTTGGAAAACGGGACAAGTGGAAAATTAAAATGCCTAGATTTTTCCTTGATTGGTAAGAAAATATCTGAAGCATCGGTTTTGGTTGGAAAACGAAAAAAGTGGTAAATTTAAACGCCTAGAATTTCCCGTTGTGGGTAGGAAAAATCTGAAGCATAGTTGGTTGGAAAACGGGAAAATTTAAACACTTAGATTTACCCTAGGTTTGGTAGGGAAAATCTAAAGAACAGGTTTTGTTTGGAAAAGTGGAAAATTAAAATACCCTTTTTTCCCTTAAGCTTTTAAAATTTCCATTTTTTCCGTTTTCCAAACAAACTACAACACATTTTTCCTACCAACCAAGGGAAATCTGGCGTTTAAATTTTCCACTTTTCCTGTTTTCCAACCAAAACCTATGCTTTAGATTTTCCCTACCAACCCAAGAATAACCTAAGCTTTAAAATTTCCATTTTTCCGTTTTCGAAACAAACTTTACACTACATACTTTCCCTACCGAACAGGAGAATATCCTGGCTTACGAATTTTTTACATTTTCACAACAAAACATATGCCTGTGATTTTTCCTACCAAATCATTGGAAAATCAGTCCGTCATACAGGAGTGGCTGCGCTGCACTTCTGGTCATAAGTCTTCCACCCTGGAAAACTGGAAGCCTCTGTTCTATACATGGGCCGAAATAATTTATTGACATTTATGGACTCCAATTAAGGTTTAGGCACTTTAACCGCTTACGGACTCTTATTAGGGATACGGACTTCTATTGATTTTGATTCAAAATGAGGACCCCTCTCTTGTTACCCCCTCTTGTTCGCGTCACTACGTTAAACATTAACTCACCCTTGTTTGAGTTGATTCTTACTCTAGAGTTGCGTTAACTCTGGGTGAGTTAATTAACTCAGAATGAATTGAATCAACTCAGAATTGTGACTTCTAATATTCCTGACTCTGACAAGTGATTGAACTTATTCTGAGTTAAAATCAACTCATTCTGAGTTAAAATCAAGTCATTGATATTTACAGTGAAGGTATAATTTTTTCATATTTTAAGCTTTATCCGCTGCAGCCGAGATCAGCGCTTTGTTTTGCCTTACACTACTGCTTGATCTCTGATTCTTGTTTTTTAAATTCTTCGTCCGAGATTGTGAAAAAAATTATTATGTGGAAATTTCCAATTTGGCTACTAAGTCTTAAACTGGTAACGGGATCAGATTTCCACCGAACCTGGCACAAAATTATAATTTCATGTGGAAATTTGGTAACGAAAATTGCGTTTGCCTTCACGATCGCTTGGCTCGCGCGGTTTTCTAGAAAAGGGTTTCTGCACAGCTCTACCTATACTGTTCCTGGTAACTTTGGGATGCGTTTGGTTTCCTGCTCGTTTCGTTCGTGAAGTTTTTTATAGTTCTAACTGCTATGACAATGAGTTGTCCGAAAATCTAGCATGCGGTTAGCTTCTATCCAGCGAAGATTGCAGTACATATCAACCTATGTACACTGCAAAAAATGGTGAGTCAAATTGACTCTCGCCGAAATAGGCTTTTCCGGAATACACAAACTGAGTCATAATTCAACTCCACCAGAGTCAAATTCGACTAACAGAGTCGTTCGGTGAGTGAGAATTTGACTCTGACGGAGTCGAATTTGGCTCAGTTTGTGTAGTCCGGAAAAGCCTATTTCGGAGAGAGACAATTACGTATCAACCTATATACACTGCAAAAAATGGTGAGTCAAATTGACTCTCGCCGAAATAGGCTTTTCCGGACTACACAAACTGAGTCATAATTCCACTCCACCAGAGTCAAATTCGACTAACAGAGTCGCTCGGTGAGTGAGAATTTGACTCTGACGGAGTCGAATTTGGCTCAGTTTGTGTAGTTCGGAAAAGCCTATTTCGGAGAGACAATTTGACTCACCATTTTTTGCAGTGTAGTGTGAGTAACAAGTTATAATTTATTTACTGTCTAATTAGAATTCGAAATTTGATATTTCTTACATTCGGTTCCGATACAAAATGTAAAAATTTTCACGTGCCGTTCAGTTGGAAAAATGCAGTTTTTTTCAGGTTACGATTCGGAAGCGTCGTCTCAGACGAATTGTAGCCCTGTTGAAGGGACTAAATATGCTAACGTGTTGGCTTGTGTTTTCAAGGTACCTCAAACGTGGTTTTATGTTGCAGCAAATTATGTATCATTTTGCTCAAACACTTCTAAAGTGCTTCCGCCGGCCACTGTGGATACAAATTAGGGTCCATGCAGAGCTAAACAAAGAATTAACTACGAACTGCAAAATGCCAAAAACTAAGTTTACAAGATTCAGTTTAAAAAAATGTCGGAAATTAAACCCTTCAAAATTGTCCCATATTTACAACTAAAAGCTTACTGATAGACAATAAACGCACAATTTTTACAAAAATTTCAGGAACGAAATTGTTAATGTATAGAACAGGATCGGAAACAGTAGTATAAGCATATTCATAAGCCTAAGCCTACGCAAATTATTAACCTAAAGCTTTACTCTGTTACGGTCCTGCCAGAAAACGTTCCGGCCCTGTTCCATACTTGGGCCAACGAGATTGATGGAACCTCTGGCAAAATTCTACTCGAGTCGGTGGTCGATTTATATATTAGCAGTGCACTAGGCACGTCTCCGGTTGTACCGTAATACCAACAGTTTGTTTAGAGCATAATTTTTAGTTATTATTACCCATTTTTACTAATCGTAAATTTGAATTGTTTTTAATTTTTATTTAATGGAGGCCTACACAGCAAAAAAAAATGTGAGTCAAATTGACTCTCTCCGAAATAGGCTCTACGGGACTACACAAACTGAGCCAAATTCGACCCCGCCAGAGTCAAACGTGCGACTCAGTGAGTCAAATTTGACTCGGGCGGAGTCGAATTTGACTCATTTTGTGTAGTCCCATAGAGCCTATTTCGGAGAGAGTCAATTTGACTCGCCATTTTTGCAGTGTAGTTTTATTTTCGGGGTTTTTTGTTAGATTAAATTCTGTTTTTGCAGTTTTATTTGGATTTTTTAGGTTTGAAATATTCTAAACCGAATTTTTCTTTTGTCAATGAGACTTGTCAATATCGTCGCCGTAATCGTCGAACTCTGATTCGATGACGTGCCAATCGCGCTGAAAGTTTCTTTTTTTCAATTTGCTGGCGTTCAACAAAACATGAATTTTCGTTGTCTTCGACAAGCATCGCCGCTGCGCGATTCGCCATTGCCATTGCAGTCGCCGCGACGCCACCTGTCGCCGGTTCAGGGTAAACTGATTCATCTACAATTCGGAGCCGCGACACACCTTTGATTCTGCAAAATAGTTAAACGCGTATGCTTTTATGTTTGCAACGAATATTGGAACAAATCCGTCAGCAATACCCCCATAAATGAGATTGCAGACCAAAAGAGCAATGCGCGTTATACGTACTTACATTCCTTTGTATCCATGAAATGTACCCAGTTGCATTTAAATGTATTATCGACTGGGCCCATGTTACTTTAAGAGGCATCCAGGTTTTTGGTAGGTCTATAAAAGAGTGGTTTTAGATTCTAGATTACATTTTTTGCTTAGGTTTAGGCTTAGACTTAAGCTTAGGCTTAGGAACACATTTTTGCAACGCTTAGGTTTAGGCTTAGGCGTAGGAATACGCTTAATCTACTGTTACGCCCCTTAAAGTAACATTGGCCCTTGTATGAAATTATTGTTGACACGAGTCTCCAGCATAAATCCTACAAATGAACGAATTTGAGGAAACTATTGATATGGTGTTAAGTCCTCAGCGTTTGCCCCCTGGATTACTTGAGAAACTGTAGGATCAGTAGATCGCTTAGGGTTGCGCTATACTTTACAGTGCGGCACGCGGCTTCCGGCGATGCGCGTGGGGAGTATAGCGCAACTGTTACTGAGTAAAACGTGACACTGAATATACCATTTCCAGAGTGGTTCAAAGAACCACAACGTTCGCAACTCGCGCCGATGGTTTGTGTCTCACAAAATTTTGCAAATTAAGACTTTTGTCCAGAGTTCATCATCGACTTAATACTCAACGCTGAAGCTAGGAATTATTAGAAAGGGCAAAATTATTTATAGGACTGGAGAGGTCTCGTACCAATAGAATGTTTTTTGGCACGACAGCGACCGAAAATGTTCGTACACGGACGCGCGCCCACCCTCTGTAGTCCATGACCCGCTCTGATGCTGCTAAGTATAGTACGTACCGTAATTTTTGATCAACAACATCGTTCATTGGTGCAGTGTTCGCGATGTGTCTTCCTGTTGTTGCCAAATACGGAATTGTACATCGCCAGTAATCGTAGCGAGCGCTTGCAGTTGCGTTGCGTTCAGATCCGCCTGGGCAACTGCCGTCGAACGTGGTCACGAATTGCGGTTTGATCAATTTTGCATCCAAAATTTGCATATATGGCGTCGCGAGTAACGCTTCGACAAATTGGGCTCCTGAAGTTTGGACGAATGTGGTGGCGATTTTTCGACCCTTCTTGGTCTAAGGTACTTTAGTGGATCGTATCGGTTTTTCTCGAAATTGCAGTATAGTAGGCTTAGGCTTAGTTTTACGCTAAAATGAGGCTTAGGCAAACCGGACACTGGTGAAATTTGGTATTTGTGGTCCTAGAATTTTTTGCCGACTGTGGATTTTTTTGGTATGGCCAGACTGATAGAATTCATTGATGCTATTCCAAAACGCAATACATGTTTTGTGTTTGGATTTTGGTGTAAATGACGGGAATGTATATACATCTTTAAGTTGGTGAAGTTGTTGAAATTAATAATAAAAATCAGTGAAGACCACGGTGAAATCGGACGTCAAAAATGGCATAGGAGTAACCACAAAAATTAGCAAATTTTGTCCGTATGCACAGATAATACAATAATTAGGCTGCGAAATTGGTTTTGAATCCGTTTGCTAGTAGTATGAACGAAATGTTCGCAAAACTTTGTTTGCTGGCATGTTCTCCGACGTTCTATTGACGAATCTATGATTCTCTAGCGCAGAAAAATAGCAACAAAGCAACTGAAACAAGTAAACTTAAAAACGTCGCTGTAAACATATAGAAGCTATGGGCAGACCCTCCTTGTCTACTTGTTGTTGCTCCTGGTTTGCACACCTATCTTACCTTTAATCAGCGTAACCAAATCACGATCGTCTTCTAAATAACCAGGATTTGTCATCATTCGAACACGTCGAGTCTTTTTTTCTCCGCTGTCATTTTGTATCTTGGAAGATTTCGACTTGAGTTCAAAATCGTCGTTGAGTTCAGTTTGATTCGCGGCTCGTTTTCGTTCCATCCAAAGTGTTCCAACTGAAAACGGGCTCAGTGCGGTGAGGGTAATCTGCAGACCTCCAGTGTCGAATATCCCGTCGCCGGCTTTGTTTATGGCGTCGATTGTCTGAAATGCATAGTTTGAACGGGGTCAATTTGGGCATTTCTGTCGCTTGGCCCGAAACAACCTCACTGCAGCTTTGCTGTTAAGTTTGGGTAACCGTTGTCAATATTGCGACTGTCGCGTTACCGGAGGAATGAACACATTTTTAGTGATTTTTGTATCAGAAAATTGGGCCCATGCAAAGATCAGGGGCCGAACGTTACTAGAATAGAATAAGTTTAAGCTTTAGACTAATTTTTTTGTTTAGCTTAGGCTTAGGCTTAGGCTTAGGAATAAAGTCATTTTTACGCTTAGGCTTATGCTCAGGCTTAGGCTTAGATTTAGGAATAAGCTTATAATATTGTTCCGCCCCTGTTTGGCCGAAAATAGTAATTATATCTTCGGCTGTCGAAACTTATGTGAAACTCCTACTTGAGATAGCTAAGCTTCAAATTAAGATTATATACACGTACGCACTTTCGGATCAAAAGCGCCACCGTGCCCTGGACACCAACCAATTGGGGTCAAAACCGAAATTTTGTGTTAAAACTTAGTACTGAATTAGCAAAATATGCTCTGGAATTTTTAACTTATTTCGGATTGTATTAACCCTTTCTCACATGAATATTTTCTATTTCCCCTGACACCTACTTTTATTCTAGGATTCGAACTCCATTGACTGGAGTAGGAGGCGTATACCATCACCACTCAGCTATAGGAGCATGACGCTCGAGCCCGAGGGCGCTCTCACGTCTTGTGGTGATTTAGTACTATGTATATGTGTTGCAATTGTTAAACACGGTGCGATATATATTATTTAACGTATATACACTGCGCTGAGTTGCCTATAAGCAACTCAATGTGAGAAGGGGTTAAGCTAATATTAAAGTTTGTACAAATTGCTACGCGTAATCTTATAGTTTCACGATACGTATATATTCAGTATAATGCATCAAAATAGGATGCAAATCCTGAAATCCGTGCGACGGATCTAACTTTAACCTTTTGATCGTAGTTTAATGCTTCGGACAATTCGTATGAACCCATCAGTCCAATTGGCTTGATATCAACGAGTAAATCGGGACTGTAGTGAGCTTGGGTTCGAAGCACCGCAGCTCCGAAAATGTTGGGTGTGGACAGTAGTCCTGAAACGGTTTGATACTTGCAAATGAAATCATTATGATACAGTACGCTTAAATGAATTTAGAAAAGTTGAAATTAGAATTTTAAAGATTAATGGCTTGTAAAAGCCACTGTTTTATAGCCTTTACCGTTTCCTTCGTTCAGATATCTAAGCCTGCTGTAAGTGACCTGAATAAGAGGGGGTCTGATATTTATTTGGCCTCTCCAGAGAGCAACCCAGCCTGTTAGTCGATTACGGGCTGTTATTCATTCCAACCCGCCCTCCGCCACCGTCTGTTACTGATATATCCGGTATTACAATTATCCGTTGAATTTAAACGTTTATTTGTCTTGTAACAAAAGCTTGAGCGATAATACAAGGTTATACTTTGGAATGTTACTTTCAAAACTTAAGCACGCTTTAAACTTTCAAACTCAACTTTATTTGATCCTGGAGTCATTTATGCGCTGCAATTAGGGATAATTGACATATATGGAGTCTAATTAGGGTTTGGGGACTGTATCCGCGTTCGGACTCTTATTACGGATACGGACTCCTATTGATTGAGACTGCAAATGGGTTTTCCCATCTTATTACTCCCCTTATTCGGGTCACTACAGTACACGAAAGCTTAGATGATACAAAATTATTGTTAATCGACACTAAAAATTTGGAAATTTTAATTCATAAATGCTGCAGGTATAGGTACGGTGGAACTCAACTTTACCAAATCTTTATAAGTAGATTGTGTATAATTCGACCAGGTAATGGTTCTACGCTCGTAGCCAGCTCATCTTGCTAGAAGAGGCTAAAAAATTTTCAAGAGGAGCATACAAGGGTGTTACTGGACTTTCAAGCAAAAGTTGAATATTTTCTAAGGAAGCCAAATTTTTTCTACGTGGAGATGAGCCCGTCTGGCCTCCCGTTGCCTATGGGTCCGAGTATAGTTTAATGGCTGAAAACAAACCTGTTCCCGATTTCAGATAGCTTAAAAATTCAGTTGTGTCTAAGAGACGCTTTTTCAATGACATCATGAATAGCGGTTGCACTTTGACGAATAAATGAACGCTGACACGGTCGCGAAATGTGACACCAACTGGAAGATTTTGAATCGGAGCGATCTATGAAAGTAGGGATCAGAGTAAGAGGGGCGACAATGAAAACCAGTATGGGGTCACTATTTTGAGTCTGTCAATCAAAACGAGTTTATTTCCATAATTAAACTTTAGAGTGTAAAAATAGTGCACAATCATCAATTACCGCAATTAGGCTGAAATTGCCCTATGCATGGGGGTCATATATGAATGCATAAATTATATATAATGAGCTTCTATAACACAAGGAAATAATTTGAAAATCATTTGTCATTTAAATTTTATATGGTTGAGAAGCGGATATAAAATGTCATTTCTGCTGAAAAATAATCAAAACAAAGTTTAGTTTGACAGAGTGTATTTTGATTTGAAAAAATCAAGGAAACGCAGCTGTGAAAGCTTTTTCAAACATACAATTTTACAATACACCCATGATTTAACTCTGTCCTTTAATAAAATTAATATTTGATTGCAGTTAAACTCAAAAGAATCAAACACCAGTTTTTGAAATTTAATTGAAACTTTTAGACATTTGACTTCAGGCATATAAAACAGTTAACCCTTTCTCACATGAATATTTTCTATTTCCCCTGAGACATACATTTATGCTAGGATTAGAACTCCGGTGACTGCAGTGGGAGGTGTATACCATCACCACTCAGCTATAAGAGGTTGACGCTCGAGCCCGAGGGGCGCTCTCACGTCTTGTGGTGATTTAGTACTATGTATACGTGTTGCAATTGTTAAACACGGTGCGATATAGATTAACGTATATACACTGCGCTTAGTTGCCTATAGGCAACTCAATGTGAGAAGGGGTTAAATTTTTTTTAAATTTTTTACAGAACGAAATACAAAAGTTGATCGAAAAAAGCTTAATTTTATTATAAAACACCGTTCGTACCCCAACTTCTTCCAAATAATCACTAGGTCCAATTCCAGATTGAAGCAGTATACGCGCAGATCCGAGGGCGCCTGCGGACAAAATTACTTCACGACCAGCCCGCGCTCGATATCGCTTAGTTCTACGTTCGGGTAAACTTCCGCTTTTGTCTTGAGCATCCGTAGATTCGATGAATTCGACGCCGGCAGCCGCTTGACGAGCATTATCGAATCGTAGCTGTGAAAACAAAATAGAATGAAATAGAAATTTGTAGTTTTCTGAATAAAATTTGCGCGTCTTTAATACAAAGGAAAATTTTCAAAAATACAAAATTGTTTCCGCGTTTTGATAAATAGGCGTTTTTATCGATGCGGAGATAGCGTTTTGATACACCGCTAAAACGGAGTTTTATATATACGTTCGTATTTTGGTTCAGGCCAAAATAACCTGTTGCTTAACTAGCGATCCAACGGTTAGTTTTATTTAAATGTTTGTATATACGAAACGTTGTTAGCGTTGTTTCTAGGCTTTCAAAAACAGAAATTTTGAAACAAACTATAGTTGAAACGCAAGAAACAACAGATCAAACTACGCTTTTTGACGCTATACAACGGGTGCATTTTAATCGATAACTAGCGTTTATGTGAGTTTTTCCAGTGTTTTATACGGTGTATTAAAAATTCTGTATATTTGGCTTTTCTATCAGTAGCGCAACAAAATCTCATATTTAAAAACGTTTTGAAATCGCCCTATTTTTAGAAAGTTGTAAAAAATTACAAAATTTTTTCGAATACTTTACCTTGACCACTTCGACTCCTGTGATAACAATCAAATTCGTAGGTGAATCGGTGAGAAATTGTGTTGCAGGCGTTTGCCGATAACCATTTTGTGACATACCTATATAACACACCGCTAAAATGGTTATAGGTTTCACGGCCCTGTATAGAAAAGGGTCGGATCGTTTTCCAAAGGATCTATAACAGAGTCAGTTAAAGCTTTAGAGTAACTTTTTGGCTTAGGCTTAGGCTTTAAGGTTTAGTGTTAAATTTTTGGGCTCATTTTTACGCTTAAGATTAGGCTTAGGCTTAGGAATACGCCCATCCTTACGCTTAGGCTTAGGAATAGGCTCATCCTCCCCCTTAGGCTTAGGCTTAATAGGCTTAGGAATAAGCTTATACTGCTGTTCCGGCCCTGTTCTATATGGGCCGGTTTCAATGATCTCGTGTTTTCACGTGGTTTGTGTTGGATATTTTGTTTCTGCTCACAAGATTAAGCTAATTTTTAAAAGAATTTGTCATTTTGCGAACACCATCTCATACTATTAATTATCACCTACTCGTCTTTTTATGAATGAAAAATTTCTTCGCTCATACAAGATATACATACGGGAGGTTCACAGGATAGATACAACCAGATTCAACTTCAAACAAACGTGTCATAGTATTTCTAATGTTAAACCTAATGATTTTATGGGGTTTAAACTTTATATATGTAAAAATGGTGAGTCAAATTGTGTCTCTCCGAAATAGGCTTTTTTTGGACTGTACAAACGGAGTCAAATTCGACTCCGCCAGAGTCAAATTCGCCTCACCGACTCGTGCGAGTCGAATTTGTCTCTCTGGCGGAGGCGTATTTGAACTAGTTTGTGTAGTCTTGAAAAGCCTATTTCGGAGAGAGTCAAATTGACTCACCATTTTTTGCAGTGTATATGTGTGTATGCGAAAACCAACATGTACTCAGTTCTATCGACAAAAACGATATTAATACCATTAGGCAAGAAAAATCCACCGTCATTGTATAAATGAGGGCTGACCCCTCGATGCAGTGCGTAACCCATATCTCGGCCGGCTTGCATCCACAAAAAACTTAACGGATTCGTTCGCCGAGCAGCTGTGAGCGAAGAATCGTCAATAAATATAACATCTTTTGGCTCTGAATCCAAAGTTGAATTGCTGTCTTCAATGGATCCTGTTTCAATTGAAGTTGAATCTAAAATTTAATTTAAAAATTTGATTCTAACAATTTGGGAGGTATCGAGTTTTGGATACATAAATTTCAAAGAAGCATGTTGTGAATGTTAATCGCACCTCCCAGTTCTATTTATTACACACAGTTGAGTATACCTACACTGCAAGCAAAAAATGGTGAGTCAAATCGACTCTCTCCTCCGAAATAGGCTTTTCCTGACTACACAAACTGAGTCAAAATTCGACTCCACCAGAGTCAAGTTGAGTCGAATGTGACTCAGGCGGAGTCGAATTTTGACTCAGTTTGGGTAGACAGGAAAAGTCTTTTTCGGAGAGAGTCAATTTGACTCACCGTTTTTGCAGTGTACCATCGAATAATCACGCAAAAAGTGATCTGAGGCTTCGATATTGTGGCGTTTTAAACAGGACTGGGTACAAGAAGAAATAAGTGATATAATCCACCGAAGTGGGGGGACACACAAAAACGACCTCTACAGCTTTATGGAATAAAACTTAGAGGCCGTATTCTCAAAAATGTGTAGCACCTTATGACCAGTTGGTGATAAGTCCTGTAACTTTGGAACCAACGCATGGTAAGGTTTGAAATTCAGCACATTGTTCGGGTTTGATCATCCCTAATTTTGCCTCAATTTTCAGAGCTGTAATTGCAGATGTTCGTCAGTTTGAACAGCTATCGCTAACTGATGATAGGCGCTATACTCATTTGAGAATATAGGCTTAGAAATCAATAAGGTTTGGACTAGATTGCAGGCCCTTAGCCAGCTCACCTTGCTTGGGGGGTTTAAATATTTTTCAGGAAAGGCATTCAAGGGTTTACCCTTAGTTACAAGCAAGGTTTAAAATTCTCTAGGGGACCAAAATTTTTCCAGGGGGCTGAGCCCTTCTGTCCCATCCTTGGCTACGGGCTCGCTGGACTGATAGAGGTCTATTTTCTTAACTGAAGTCCATAAATGAATAGGGTCCAAAAATACTAGAGCAAAAATATCAATTATCCTAAGATCGTGTAAATGCTTCCTGGAACAAAGTATAACTTGAGCCATTACGGATTTGAGTAGACAAAATGGTGGGTTTACCCGAGTCTTGGACCAAATTTCGGATAATGCTAACGTCATCCATAAAATCAAGCGTCCTGGTCATTTCATCGACGAACAAATACGGTGCCATTTTGTCGCGGCTCCATTCATCCAATCCAAACTGATGTGCCCAACGTTCGAAATCTTTCGGGTTCTCGGGCATGTAGACCCCTGCGTCGACAAGACTCGATCCACCCAGACCTCGGCCGGCTACAAATTTCACTTTCTGAAACGTAGAAGCAGAAGATACACTAATTTTAACGTGTGTACTGCCAAATTTTTGTTTTCAAGCTTCTTTATTAACAACCTTCGGCATCTGAACGTTCAAATTGTTTCAAATTTGGAAACAAATTTCAACTGAAAAGACACACCGGTGAAAAATTTCGCTGGAAACATTGCCAAAACTTTCGGCAAAATTTGACTCGACCTTAAGCCACTGGCTTGGTTTCTGTCGAAGCCAAAACTTTCGGCAAAATTTGACTCGACCTTAAGCCACTGGCTTGGTTTCTGTCGAAGCCACTAGTAAACTTGGCTGTTGTTTGCGCAGTAAATGCTAAATATATCATCTGCAATTGCAGCCGAACAGTTTACTGCGTAGGTCCGTAGACTTTGGTTACGAGATGTTCGAGTTACGCCGTTGGTTCGAGCGTTTTGTTGTATGAGAGGTAGAAGTTCAGATCTTAGGGCGCCGCTCCTTTTAAACCCCTCTCCTTGATGGTACTGCCGTAAAAATATATTATAAACTATTCGAACATACGACAAACCGTCGCTCGATGCCCAGGCTCGTAGCCAGCTCACCTTTCAAGGGGGGGGGGCTAAAAATTTTGCAGGAGGGGCATTCAAGGGTTTTCATTGAGTTATAGGCAAGGTTGTAAATTTTCTTGGCGGCCCAAACTTTTTCCACGGGACTGAGCCCACGCTGCCTCCCCATCCCTTGGCTACACTGCAAAAAATGGTGAGTCAAATTGACTCTCTCCGAAATAAGCTTTTCAGGACTACACAAACTGAGTCAAAATTCGACTCCACCTGAATCAAATTCGACTCAGTTAAAAGCCTGTTTCGAAGAGAGTCAATCTGACGCACCATTTTTTGCAGTGTACGGGCCCATCGATGGCTCGTCGCTTGACAATATTCTAAACCTATTACTACGACTAAAAGCATAATGTTGAACAACAACTTGTCGAGTAGTCTCGAGTCCGGATTACAATGTTGGCGGGCGTCGAATTGTCGTGTAATACCAAACTAACCTTATCTTTTAATCCTCGTGCGCTATGCGTCTGTTCTACGGATTCATAATCCCACGTGTACTCCGAATAGTTGAACGGCTGTAAGAATGGCATGCTTGTCTCAAAACTTGGACTGCGGCCTGCTTCCAAAAGCAAGACGCGGTAGCAACCGGAACCGGCGAGACGATTCGCCAGCAGACTGCCTGCGTATCCGGATCCAACTAGAAAATCATTTAAACTTTCACAACTAAACACTGACGGGATCCAAACATTTAGTGCATTGTTTAGAACAACACTCGCGACTATGGACCGATCCGTTTGACGCATGTATAGGACCGCTTAAGGTGGCGCTATACTTATCATGCAGAAGCGGACGGTGCCGGACGTCGGACGCTTCCGCACATCAAAAAAATTTTGTTTATAATTTGATATGTTGTCCTATGCGGCAATAAACCAGCGTTGTGATCCAGCGCCGAACGGCACCGGACACAGCGGAACGCTGACGGAAGACGCGGGATGTCATCAACAGTATAGCACCACCCTTAGTTTCGGAACCGTACCGGTCATGCAATGCTAATCCGCCGGTCCCGACCGAAAGTTAACGCTATTATTAATCGCTAAACTGCTGAATTATTGATAATTTTGAAAGTTTTGATCGAAAAACACCGTGAAGATGTTGACGAACCTAAATCGTTCCAAGTTTCTTAGCAAACACAGCGCTCTACCGACTTTTCGTTGACAAAATTTTGCCGTTTAAGGAATGAAACGCCGTAACACAGGTGCTGCGTTACCAGCTCCCCTTTGCTAGTGAGCTAAAAGACTTTTAGCAGGCGCATTCAAGAGTTTTCCATGACATACAAGAAAAATTAAAAATTTCATAGTAAAGGGGTTAAAAAATTTTCTATGGCCGCCCCCCGCTTGGCTATACTCCCGGCTGTACAGTAAAATTTTTAAAAAATATATTTATCAAGTATACGTGCCGGAACGGACCAGGTGTGCCCGAAACAGTGTCCGACATGTAACCGGACATGAACCGGACCGAACCGCAGTATTCCATGCACCGGACAGTTGAAGGACTTTCTTGTCGGTCGGTCCACATCACGGTTGGTTACCGATTTACCAACTGCGGACGCATAAGTGCTACACACAGTTGAGAATACCACCCTGGATGCTGAACCAAAGAAGAAGATATTAAAACCTCAAACTTTCCAATTGATGAGTCGAAACAATTATGCACCGTTCACAAACCAAAAAATTCAACTGGGCAACAAAGTGTGTCGTAGCCCACGGTTAAGAACCGCTAGTTAAACCCTACGTCAACAAAAAATTTTCCCGTCGACCCTACCTCAACGCGGGTCACAAACCGCGGCCGAGGGGTTTGTGACACATGTGCAGGTAGAGTCAACACAAATTTTTCGTTGAGATAGAATTAACGAGTGGTTGTTAATCTTAGGCTACAACACATTTTGTGACCTGACCGAATTTTATGTTGTGAACAGCGCATTTTACTTTGCGACATTTTTATATCCACCGGTACCCGAATATTACACGACGCCCTTAAACCGCTGCGCGTAAAGCATCGTTGCTATATCTGCGAATGACTTACCAATAATGAAATCAAACGGACTTTGAAGCTGTTTCAACGCATCTTTTGTCATCCCGTTGTACACCACTGTCGGCCGATATGTTTCGTTCCAATGTTTTACACGGTCAAGATACGCGTTTGACAATGCAAGCATTGTGCGCACAAATGTATTCGATGTTACACCTTGAACAATCATACTCTCTGAAAATTGAAGGAATTTAATAAGCCTAATTGCATGTCAGTCTTGCTTGGAACACTACTCTCGACGTTGACAGCTTTAAGCGAAACCGCTACCACTGCACTTTGCAGTTTGCCTCCGGCACTACATTGTTGACTATGGATATCTATGTGGCCAGCAAACATACTGTACTGTAGTGACCCGAATAAGACGAGGGATTGATATTTATTTGGCCTCTCGACACGGTACCTACCCTGCGCTGTTATTCGGTTACGGACTGCTATTTATTTTCAAACCGCCTTCCGCCACCTTTCGTTACTGATATATAGCCGGTATTGCAGCTATCTGTTGAATTAAACGTTTTTGGCATTGTATCAAAAGCTTGAGCGATAATGCAAGGTTCTACTTTGGAATGTTACTTTCAAAGCTTAAGTACGCTATAAAGGTTCGAACTCAACTTTATTTGGTCCTGCAGTTATTTATGCGCTACAATTAGGGATAATTGACATTCAAGGCCTCTAATTTGGGTTTAGGGACTCTGTCTGATTACGGACTCCTATTGATTGGGACTCAGAATGGGGACCCCCTCTTATTACTCCCCCTCCTATTACTCCCCCCTCTTATTCGGGTCACTACAGTACTTTGCATTACAACCTAGCTGTACAAGTCAAAGCCGGTGACGGGGAACCGGCATGTGGCCTCCGCCACACTATTGGAACAATGGTGGGTAGACAAATGTACCTATGCGTTCCTAAGTTTTTTTGCACCCCTTCAAATCGTTTGAAACGTTTCTAGCACATCTGTGTTACGCTTAGGTTTATAAAAATAGTAATTCATGAAACCAGTTGGATGACATTACAGAAATCAAACAATTTGTAGAGAAGTGTTTTCAACAATGTTTAGCAAGCGTCGTAAGTAATAGATTTTCAAACAAGCAAATTACGGCAGCTTCAGATGTCAAATACTGCTTGTAAAGTAGAACCGATAAAACGCGAAAAATGTGTCGAAATGTCGAAGCGCTGTATTCGCTGGTTTAAAATTGAAAAGATTACCAACAGGTGATAAGTGCTATACACGTTTGAGAATACGGCTTCAGGACGTCGTGCTATGACGGGAAGAATATAGCAGAAGCTTAAAGACCAAGTGTCATAAAAGCAAAGTAAAAGAAACGGAAACCCTAAATACACGTTTAATTTTGAAGCATAGATTTTGAAACTAGTAAACATTTTGTCAAATTTGTGTATTGTTTGAATTAAACCAGAAAAGCTGCGTAAAACAAGTGAGATATTAAAAACTCAGAAAAAATTGTGAAGAAACGCAATTTTTCAAGACAAAATTCATGTAAATTTAAAAGGTGAAAATTTATTCAACCATATAAAATTTGAAAATATGTTGTTTAACATTTTATTTCCAAACAAATAAACAAAATATTCCAAAAATAAACGGTTCCAAGAAAAAAAGTGTTAAAATTCAGTATTGTTTACTCAAAATTAAAAAAGGCGAAAAGAGACAATTGAATTTGTGACTTTTTGTTTTGTTTGTATTCTTTATTTGACGTGATTTTTAAACTTTTTTTATACGATTTGTAGCATGAACATATTGACTGTGTTGCTGATTTAAAATTTTACGTAAATATTAAGTAGCTCAAACGGTTCCAAAATTACATATTATCAGAGTCGCAACGACCAACGTAAAGAACAGGGGCGAAACAGTATATATATATAAGCATATTCCTCTGCCTAAACCTAAACCTAACCCTAATCCTAAGCGTAAGAATGAGCATATTCCTAAACCTAAGCCTAATCCTAAGAATGAGCATATTCCTAAGCCTAAGCCTAATCCTAAGCGGAAGAATGAGCATATTCCAAAGCCTAAGCCTAAGCCTAATCCTAAGCGAAAGAATGAGCATATTCCTAAGCCTAATCCTAAGCGTAAGAATGAGTATACTCCTAAACCTAAGCCTAAGCCTAGTCCTAAGCGCAAGAATGAGCATATTCCTAAGCCTAAACCTAAGCCTAAGCCAAGCAAAAAAATTAGTCTAAAGCTTATGCTTTCTAGTCCCACAGAAAAACGTTCCGTCCCTCATCTATATACATGGGCCGTCGCAACAACACATTCAGCGAGAACGTGAGAGATGCATCACCCCTATATAGGTGGTTAAATGCTAACAATTTGCGATAAAAATTGATCATCTGATGGCTAACAATATGTTTTCCAATTTTAAATCACTTGAAATGTCGCTCTGATAGATTACTAGGTTGCAACCAAACGTGCACTTTCAGAGTGCAATTTGCACTCTTTAATACGCTATTGAAATCAATTGCAATACAAATTTTAAAAGCTGTAAATTTTCAAAATACTGAAAATAACACTTCACTGCCGGAAAACTTTGAAATTCAACACTGGGTTACTGTCCAGCTCTATAGATAGTATAAATTTGAAAACTGAAGGAATTAGGTAAAAAAACAAATTTTCTTAAATTCTCGAAAAGAAGTGAAAGTTTTTCAAACCTATATACATACACACACATATATATATAAATATAAATATATATATGATACGAATTTTGAGTTCTAAATATTTTTATGAACTATGGAAAACTAATGACCGTATGCTGTTAAAGTCCAAAATCTCATGAACCTCGAGACAGATTAACAAATATCATTTATGAGATCAAGGACTTTGAAATATAAAGTTTGCAACTTTTTTTACGGTTTAAAAAATTAAAAAAAATTTTATTATTGAACTCGTTTTTGATATTTGCGAAAATTTTAAAACAAATTTTTCAAACGAGTCATTGAATGTGTTATATTGCAGAGAGACACGAAATACGCCTGATTAAGTAACAATTAATTTTTAATACAAACCGCTTTAGGCATTGAGAAAAACATTTCTATTCAACCGAAAAATGTCTTTTGACGATCTCTCAAAACAATTTACTTTCCCGTTTTTTACTTGATAGATCAACTGACTTTTAGTAACAGATTTACCATTTTTATTTGAGAAAATTGTTGAAACCAAGTGTCAATAATGACTTATTTTACAAGAGTGTGCAACTGGGTATATTCTGTGTACAAAAGAATGTACCCAACGCACGTTACGTTTTTGGTCGATCCACCTTTCGTTTAAGGAGGGTACGACTTGCGCCAACCATGACACCGTGCGTATACGGCTCAAAAATGCTCCGCTATAGTTTAATTTTTGGGATATTGCATGAGATACCGAGGTTCATCCTAATAAGGGGTTGGCCAAAAGCACAACGCCCGGTGGTACTAAGCTAACCTTTCACTCTTGACTGGTCTCGTTCAAATTATTCCAAAGCAATGCTCGTGCTCCCAAGTATCTTTCTCTTCTTTGGCTCGCTTTCAGATGCGAGTAACTTCGCGTTCAAACCATCCATTCATTGAAATATCTCAATCCAGTTGAACGGCGAGTTGAATTCTCAGTTTCATTCAGACGACTATTGTTGTTGTTGTTGTTGTTGTTGTTGTTGTTGTTTTTGTCCGGGTATCGAGCACTTTGGCAATTAGGTACAAGCCATAGTCCTTCAGGGTCACACTTTAAAGGTGATAAATGCCCTAATGGCCTAGCGGGTTGATACATCCCTGTACTCTTAGACGGGGTCGAATTGCCTAGTATCGATAGCTCGTACCTTGGTATTAGCTCAGTCCTGGGTCTAGTGGCTAGGCTACTTCGCACGGGGAACTGTAATGAATTAGGCATTCTTGAAGGGGGTAGATTGGAGTTTGGGGGAACACAAAGTGTATTTGCATCAGATGCAGGGGTAATGCAACGATAATCAGCAGTAACGGTGTTCATTGAAAAATCAGGGTTAAGGATAAGGTCAGCGCAACTTGAATCTGTGGGCACGTGGTACTTTGGGTTAGAGCCAGCTTGACGTTTTGAGTGAGACCAAGGATAACCTAAAGCATTATACAATCTATCAGTACCGCATACCAGTTTGAGAATTGGACAATGCGGTCAAAAGTGAACCAGGAAAATGTTAGCACCCCCAAACAAAACTTGGGTACCCATGACCGTGGCTTATTGAAATTTTTTTTCACCCCTTGCAACACGTTGAAGCTATCGGCCTACAGACATCGTAGCTGTCGAAATACTGGGCATTTTGGCAATGGAAACCCAAACCAATTACACAATCGACGCACCCAAGTTTAGAGCCAAACTTATCTTTTTGATTTAATGCGTCATTTGCTTTAACTCGTATACGCGGTGTCCTTATTGATAAACTTCGGAACTTTTCAAACGACAGTTAATCCTAGAATTCAACGATTCTAAAGTAGTGTCGATCAAACAATTTCTCGTTTTGACTTCTGTGTCGTTACCTCACCTGTAAATTTGCTGCTCAATCGTCCAATGGGTCCGTAACGTCGAAATCCGTTATTTTTCGTTGCAAATCCTGTTTGACATCTGTGGCTCACTGGTTCAAAACTGACATGCCCTTTTGATGCTGGACCAATCATGAACGCTGAATTTTCACTCACTAACAGCTGTCCATTTTGAGGTTGGCCAATCGGCCCACAAACTTGGCTATTAGGGGGTCGCCTTAGCTGTTCGCTTCGACTAAGGTGAGGGTAATAATATCTTGAATCTGCGGGTGATTTATGTTGGCAGGGAGAAGGACATGGGTATTTTGTTCGATTTGCGTCGTTTGGAACTACTGTTAGCCGGTAACACATCCACGCCAATACTGCGACAAGGATTGCAATTACTGCAGCGCCAACGCAAACACTGACGATTAAAATTGTGTTTAAATTCATATTGTTTTTTAAATTTTATTTAATTATTTAATGTTTCCGTTTTACATTTCTGCGAATATTTGCAAAATTCCGCCCATGTTAACTATACTGACCTGTTCTTTGGGTCACAACGAGATCGTTGATTGACGACTAAGAGACTGGAAAGCGTAGCATTAGGCTTAGACTTAACTTTAGAGTTAGTCTAAGGTTTAGGTTTATGCTTTTAAAATGTCAAAGGTTTCATCACGCAAAAAAATTTCTGACGGTAAAAATTGTATTTTTTTGCAAAACAATTTTCGGAGGGGCAAAATGATAACGTACGGACGTTACCATTTTTTTTCACATGCAGACACCATCGGCTCTCCTCTGGAACCACTAGTGTGCAACCCTATGAAAGTTAGTTTTTTGGCTGTTAAAAAGCGCACGATGACAGATGGTCAAACCGGATACGCGAACAAGTGTAAATAAATCAAATAAATAAACTTTGTAAATGATACCGTAAAAGTCAATGATTTCAAAACTTGAAGTCAAAAGCTCTAGAGTCGTCTCAAATCAAGGGTATACACACAACAGATTTAGGAGCACATTCCTACAAGGCCCGTAGCCAGCTCACCTCGCTGGGGGGGCTAAAAATTATTCTGCAGGGGCATTCTAGGGTTTTCAATGAGTTACAAGCAAGGTTGAAAATTCTCTAGGGAGGTTAAAATTTTTTCAAGTGAGACTGAGCCCCCCTGCCCCCCACCTGGGCTACTGGCCCGATTTCTACTTTGGGCGCCATACCTATGGCTACACCCTTGATCTGCCAGTGGCGCTATAATTTAAACAAAATTAAGCTAATGTCAACTAAAGACAGCTAAAACAGTTGTATGCGCCTAGAATAGGGGTGTTTTTTCTGTTTTTTTCTACCTTTGAGCCTAGGTTTGAGTATAAATGTAATATAATAAGACAAATGATTATATCTGTAAGTTTAAACGCGAAACTCAAAATTAGTACTCGCGGAAACCGAAAACCAGGTGTATATCGATAAACTGTTTGCAAACTGTTGAACTATACGCCGAATCGGGTCGTTAATTTTGGCCAATCTGTGTTAACTGGAGATGGGTCGGAAAAGGTGGTTTGAGGCTATCTGGAAAAAAATTTGGTCGGCTACAGGTAGAAAAGTTTGGAGCCACTATTGTAAGTCTTATTCGACCTTTATGTTCCACTTAATAGTTGTTCCCTATAGCTTGTCAATTTGACTACGGACATGGTTAATTTCTAACAAAACTTTCAAATCCACTGACCTGACGAGAGCTCGTAACTTAAAGACTACGATACGCTCCTGAACCCTTGTGCTATGGAACAAGCGGATGATGGAAGAAAAATTATCAAGGATCTAAATCCCTGCTTCCCCCCTAAAATCTGTTTATTGGAAAGGTGTTCGCTCTACTCCATGCCATAGGTTTATGCAACATGGTCACGCCAATACCATGTATATACCATTAGCGGTATGCGAAATTGAGCCACGAATGACATTTTCAACATTAGACTGAAAGCGCGTGTGCACTCATGCGCGTGTGCCATATATATATGTAGGTATTCTGTACTAAATAAAGTTTTCCCATGAGACCCAGGCTTGTTTCGTCGCCATTTTATACAAATACCGGTGTTGGCTTTTAAAACCGACGTCGTTGATACTCAAAAATTACATTTGTGGCAACTTTCACATTTGAAACACGTGTGTCTTTTTTTTTAATTTGAACTACAAAATTTAACCAAAAAATACTTTATTCAAGAATGTTCGTATTAAGTTTTAATATTAAGTTGAATTAAGAGACAACTTTGGTTGGGATACGGTATAAAAAATGTGCCATTGATAAGCCCAAGCCTTTAGGCGTAACGATGAGCTTATACCTAAACCTAAGCTTAAGCCTACGCAAAAAAACTCAAGTGTCTAAAGCTTGAGCTTACTGTATTGCGTTTGCCGTTCAAAGTAACATGAGCCATCTGAGGAACCAACATTAAAAGTGACGTTGAAGAAAACTGCACTACACAATAACTTGTTGCAATTGAATCAAACATTTCTGTCCAATTTTAGCTTTTGACCACTTACCCTTACATTTCCTTTTCGGCCAATGCTTAGGTTTAGTTTTAGCCGTAGCTTATACGAGGTCTTCAAAGTGTTCATTTCAATCCATTGTCCAGGTTTGCCTATGCCTAAGCCCCGGTTTAAAATCTGAACCTGAACCTGAACCGTTATGCGGTCGAAAGTGTAGCAAGAACCTCACTCAATCCGTGTTATCAAAATTTTTTGTTTTTAAACCGTAAGATTTCCAAAAAATGACAGAAAAACAGGGCACAACCAAAGGTATGTCTTTGGCTCCGGCGTTGGTATTTTTTATTTCCGTTTGCACCCTGCACAACAGACATAAAATGCTACACACCGAGGAAATCGAGTTTCAAAAATTATAAACAAATTCCAACCTAACTGCCCTGTCAAAAATCGGCCAAAGTAAACAACAGGGGCGGAAAAGTATTATTAGCAGATTCCTAAGCCTAAACGTTAGCCAAAGATAAAGCCAAGCAAAAAAAATAGTCTAATCGTTAAGCTTAACTCTTTTCTAGTCCCACTGAAAAACGTTCCGACCCTGATGTTTACATGGGCCGAAGAATGTAATAGTAGCTTCAAAAGCGGGCCTTGTAAATCACCAAACTTTTGCTTTTACAGTTTGTACTCTTATTCCACTCACGTATTAAGAATAATGGGTTCGCAGGTATTATATATTACAAACAATCGTTCCATACAAGCATATATATGTCAAAAACATTTTTTTGCCTGACTTATTACTTTGTTTTAACTCGAAATGCTATCTAAACGATTTCATCAGATGTAAAAACTTGTCATAATATTAAATAGAAAAGAGAGTTAGCACCTGAAATGGTACACAAATCAAGTGACACTTGGAAAGGTAAAATAAAAAATAATTAAAATTTATAATGAACGTTTGGCTATAAAGCATTGGTATTTATATGGCGAATTTGAGCTGTGTATACTGTAGTGACCCGAATAAAAGGGGGCACTGATATATATTTGGCCTCTACAGAGGGTACTCTCTGTGTTATTTGGTTACGGACTGCTATTTATTTTTAACCCACGCTCAGCCACCCATCATTGCTGATATATTTCCGGTAGTGTAATTATCTGTTGAATTTTATACGTTTATTAGTCTTGTATCAAAAGCTTGAGCGAAAATGCTTGTTTATACTTAGGAATGTACTTTTAAAACTTAGGTTTGCTTTAAAGTTTCGAACTCAAATTTATTTGTTTCTAGAGTCATTTATGCACTGCAATTGACATTTATGGACTCTAGGTATTTTTAGGGACTCTATCCGCTTACAGACACTTATTAGAAATGCGGACTCCTATTGATGTTGAATAAAAATGGAGACTCCCTTCTCTTATTACCCCCTTTATTCGGGTCACTACAGTCTGTTAATATGTCCTCTTCCTTGTAATCTTAAGCCAAAATATTTCAATGATTTGTTGAACCTGTGCTTTGGTTTTAAATCATACGGAGTCGCCTATCAGACACAACCTGGTCATAAGCTTACTTCCACGCTTAGTGTTCAGGAAAATTTCTATACCAGAGTCCACGTGTGGTGTTAAGCTTATGCTTGTGGCGTAGGTTTTTTTACGATGACTGCACAAAATGCTAATTGCATCAAAATTATGCGAAATCTCTGTTGATCTTCAAATATGACCTTTGCATTGAACTTTTGGCCCATGTTACTTTTAGGGCCATCCCCGTTGGTGGTGGGTCTGTAAAAGGGTAGGCTTACAGTCTAGACTACATTTTTTGCTTAGGCTTAGGCTTAGACTAAGGCTTAGGGTTTGGAATACGCTTTTGCAACGTTTAGGCTTACGCTTAGGCTTAGGAATTCGCTTAATCTACTGTTACGGCCCTAAAAGTAACATTGACAGAAGTTGCTTACATTTCTTAGGGTATAAAATCGTTTAAAATTTTTTAGACTCAGCATTTAACTGAAAGTATGCATAAGTTACCGTGTTAATACATCTAGACAAACTCTAGCCATATGTGTTTAAAATGAACTAAAACAACTAATCTAATATATACTTTATTGTGTTAACGGCTAGACTTCTTTAAAGTTTACGTTGAAATCTAGACGTTCGCTACTAAACAAACTGTTTAAAAATCTTCTGCGGAATAGCAGGATTCCAACAGAAAAAACATTTAGTTGAGAAATATTTATGAAACAGAGCTGAAAAAGAAATTTTACGAGAATTTCAGTTGGAATCGGTATTCCGTTGAAATTTTGTGCGAAACAACAAACTTTCAACGAAATACCGATTCCAACTAAAATTGCGGTAAAATTTCTGTTTCTACTCCAATTCCTGTATATTCCAAATAAAGTTTATTCCGGCTGGAACCGTACAGATTTACAGAATAGTCAGAGAGCAGCTACGCTGAGTAGCAGCGAATACAGCTCCCACAGATATTTTCGTTTTGCACCATTGAGTATGCGGCATTGAAACAAGTAGCATTGAACTCAGCTCGTCGAGATCTAGAATAGACCCATTTTCGCTTAATTCCAAGGAGGTTCAGTTTACGTACCTACATCTTAATTTCCCACCCCTCCCCCCACCCACTTCGAAATCTTCTTGTTATCTCTATTAGCAATTGTGGGCTTATAGATGAGAATGAGAAAAAATTAAAATCTGTTAACTTGAAATAAAAGTTAATCTTGTCGACCTGTTTAAATTTTTTAAAATAATTTATTATTGAACGTTTCCGCATATTTGGGCTGGCTCTCAGGGCCAATGTAAAGAACAGGGGCGGAACAGTATTAATACAAGCATATTCCTAAGCCTAAGCCCAAGTGTAAGGATGAGCATATTCCTAAACCTAAGCGTAAGCCTAAGCCTAAGCCTAAGACAGGCAAAAAATTTAGTCTTCAGCTTAAGCTTACTCTTTTCTAGTCCCACAGGAAAACGTTACGCCCCGAATCTATGGGCTGCTTTCATCTAAAGCAACGACATCCCGAACCTCTTTTAAAATCTGCTTTCACATATGATGATATATGCCCATGTTACTTTAAGGGGCGTCCATGTTTCTGGTGGGTCCATGAAACAGCAAGTTTAGGTTCTAGATTACATTTTTTGCTTAGGATTAGGCTTAGGCTTAGGTTCAGAAACACATTTTTGCAAAGCTTAGGCTTAGGCTTAAGTATACGCTTAATCTACTGTTACGCCCCTTAAAGTAACATTCATGATATTAATCTTCTTATAGTCATAATATACTTTTAGGAAACAACTATACAAGACAAAGAACATGTGTAAATTTTATGCTTCGTTGAATTTCAAGATTGAAATCTTGAAACATTTTGAGTGTCAGAGATTAGCGATCAAAGCATAAAGCGATGCCTGAGCCAAACGTAGGTAAGTAAAATCCGTCATATTAAGACGTTTTCTAACAAATCGTTTGTGCACTCGAGTGCCTATTTGTGTTTACTTCGTATTTTTTCTAACTATCAAGGTATATTAAACTTAGAATACCGCAAACGCAACTTTTCTAAAGAAAAAATACGGACCGCGATTATAAAACAGCGAGAATAATTTATGAACAACATAAAATTCTGACCTACAACAAAATAATAAAACAAAAAGTGTATACAAAACATAGTCTCAGTCAGTCGCAATATCAATGATTTTAATGTTGTCCTCGTTTATTTACAAAAGCATTGTAAAGAAAAAACAATACGCATTTCCAAATCGCCCAGTTCTACCAGCTTGCGCGCAACGGATTTATACTAAATAAATTTCGCCCAAAATCTCAAACGCTAATTAGATTAGTGCAAAGCAAACATGGCTGCCGTCCATCATGGCGTACATACATATATAAACCATTTACAGGGATGCCGACTAGATTGGATATATGTTGGATTTAATTTGAATTTGAAATTGTGGTCCGTTGGCATTAAATCATAAATGGTACAACGTGTTTTTGAATTGGCAAATTAAATTTGCAAAACCGAAATAAACCTGTTGTTTGTGATTATTCAAATACGTCACATATATTCAGGCCAATTTCGACGCTGTAGTTGTAAACAATCGACCAAGCTTTGCACGAAGCCAGTTTGTAAGCCTGCGAATTAGTGTTGTGCATTTACAACGTTTTCTAATGGCCGGTCGGCCGGCGGTCAACGCTATGTTTGACTAGCCGGTCGGCTGGCCGGACAATAAACAAATTTTTAACAATTATTAAGCATTTATTTTATAATGGTATATACCGCTACGTTTAGGGCCAGTTCAACAACAAACGACATTGGGAAATTTATGTTAACTACGAACAACCTCAGTAGTATCCGGGGTACAACCGGAGGTCTGCTTCCGGTTCCGGAAGAATTTCTGCCGGAGCTTCAGGCCATTTCGCTAGTGAAATTTTGCATATTTGTGTATAGTTTACTTGTTTGGCGCGTTTAGTTTTAAGCTTTGATACAATTTTGAGAAAAAAAATTGCCGAGATTTCGTAAAAAATAAGCGTAGAACGATAATATTTAACAAAACCTTACAAATATTTGATAAAATTAGCAAATTTCACACCATTACAAAACCTTATTTCGCCTCACCGCTTGCTTCACCTCCGGCTCCGGCAAAAATTGTTCATCTCTGGCTTGGGCTCTCCGGTATTTTTCACATCGGTTGCAGCCTGAGTATACCGTACGCTTTAATGCAAGACAGTTTCCTGCATTGTTTCTAAATA